>CAEFZY010052430.1:0-37215 GCA_903066815.1 Brachyrhaphis roseni
ACACACCTGGGAATAATCAAGGGGAGACAGGACAACACGGAGAGCACAGAGACACAGAACTTGAAATAAATACACAGAAAAACTCGAAAATAAACACAGAAAAACACGGATCATGACAATTCAGAATATAGTTCTTCACCGTTTAGGCTTTGAATCTATTGCACAGATTGTGATCTGGCAAGTCAGTACACAAACAGGTCCAATTTCTTTAGCCAGAAAGTTGAAAAATTCCAACCATAATGCATTTTGATGAACCTAATCTTGTATTTTAGCACCATAAAAGGATTCTACTCAATGGGCTGTGAGTAGAAAACTTGGCACAGAGTAGAATACGAGCTGAAGGATGCTGCCAGTAAAAAGTCAGAATAAAAATAAGCTTAAAATGAGCTAAAGTCCAAAATGAGTCCTTGAATCTCAGATCTGCTTGTCTAGATTTCAGAAAAACGTCTTGTGTAGAACAATTGCACAGGACTGTAGAGTGATGATTGGAAAGACAAGTTACCCTTTTTGCCTATTCAGCAAGAGCAGCACGAAACACACACACACGCACACACACCCCTACTGACCGACTGGTGAGAGCCTGGGCTCCAAGTTATTCAGCAAAAAAAGTTAATCTATTCCGCGCTAACCAATGCCACACTCGCACAAAAGCCAGCAACTTTAATCCCACTGACTTTCTGTAAGAATAAGCAGATCAGCAGATGAGCTGTGTGCGTGTGCATGCGCGCATGCACGAGTGTGTGCATGTTGTGAAGAGAGTCCCCCAAATAAAGAGGAAAAAGGAAGTAGGCCCTGTAGGGAAGCCGAGGGGTGTGACTTGGAGATGTAGTTTACAAGCCCTGTGCTAAAACTGAGCTCCAGCCACAAACAAAAAGTCCATTCAAGGTGACTACCTTTATTAGTTGGAAATGAACAGCAAAACCTACTCCCCACTAGATATCCCGCCTTAAAGAGCAGCGTTGAGTGATTCATTTCTCTGAAATCAACGTTTTTTTCTGCTTGGTTCTGAGTCATTGTCAGGGGTTGAACTCCCTCTGTCCTAATCTGTAGAATTATTCCTCCCATGTTCTTGTTTCTCAATAAATTACCAGCTGATTAGCTCATTATGAGTCATCTCTTCCAAATCTACTTTAACCATTTAATTACACAGAACTGGCATCAACATAACTACTGTGCCTCACTATAGGAGAAACGAGAACTGGACTTGGTTTTTCTAATTTAGTACATGTATACGTTGATTGAGCCACTCTAGTTATGAAAATGCTTTTATCTCAACCATTTCATTATATGTTGCTGAATGTTTAGAGTTGTTGTCTTGCTAAAAGGTGAACCAGCTTCTTCCACATGTTTGATACTTGGTTTGTTGCACACTGCACATGGGACTTCTTCTGACTCTCTTTCAGAAAGGCTAAATAAGTGCAGTGCAACCTCAACAGCCGACTTATCGACACTACAGCAGAGACCTGTGGATCTCTGCAATGTGTCAGCGTAAAGGGGGGCCCTTATACCTTTTGTTTGTTGTGTATTTGTTGTCAGGTCTTTCACACACTTCAGCACCTGGAACGATGAGTTCTGTTTGCAAAGCACACGAAATGCAAAGCACCACCCACTCGCAAGAATTAAATATATGCTATGCAAAACAGCTGTCACACTGTCACAATGATCACATTGTGTACAAGCGCAGGCATGATTAAATCTTCATGTCTCTCATTGGAGTGTGTAGATAGGAATAAAGTCAAAATAACATGCCGTTTTGCTTTTTTGTGCTAATTTTGTGTCCGATCACTTGAACGAACTGAGCAACAAGAATCCTGAGGCTCCCAACTGCCTCTGTTCATGTGCATTTGACAGAGGCAGCTTTGCTGCAACCACATGTAAGGGTTTTTAAGCATGTTTATAACCAGGTTACAGGGTATCAGTCAAATATAACTTCAAACTTTGACTAGGCTAAACCAGAAGGTTTTTGTTTTTATTAGACGATCAGAGGTGAACTTTCTGGTGCGCTTTGGATCATTGCTCTCCTGGATAACCCAGCCCAAGTCGATGCCACATATAGCGTAATCAACTTTACTATTATGTTTCATTTCCTCCTCCTCCTTCTCACCAAGCCACACCTGGAACCATTGATAAAAACTTAAGAATAAGAATTCTAGCAAAACCTGCAAAATAACCTCAAAAGTTCAACCTTAAAAGGGTGATATGACAAAACGCAAATTCTACTAAATGTGATTACGATACATACTGGTGTGACATACTTAATAATTTCCATACGGACTGCTCTGTTTCACTGTTACTAAATATAACATGAGCAATACTACCACACACCCTTGAACATAGTTTTGGCTCATCAGAGAGGTCGTGTGTTGACCGATGGGAAGCAGGGTGGTGCCCACGCACCCTGTGAGCTATCCTGACTGACTGCCTGAGCAGAATAACCCCAAAAATAACCATCATTATCTCCCCGTCTGTTTGTGGAGCGCCTGCATTCAGCACTTGGGGTGACTGCTGATGATAATGAAAATATCTTTGTTCCGAGGAAGGAAAGCCAGTGAAATACGTCCTTGTGTGTCTTAGTGTTTGAGGAAGGAAAATAAGCCGGGCGAGCGTCCTATTTCAGGATGTAAACATACATAATGCAGCAGTTATCAACTTTGAAAACAGGAATAAAAACTGATAGTTGCTAGTATACATAAGTGTTGTTTTTGCATTGCTAGAGAATAAGTGAAACATTCTCCAATATTTTCTCAGCATAATTTTCAGCACCCACTACACTCCTGAAAGCCTTAAAATTAAAACATCTTTTACTACACAAACTTTATCTCCCCCCTAAAAGTTTTTGTATCCCACAAGAAATAAATATAAATAATTCACTAACAATCGCAAGGTAGGTCTCTACCAGTTCTGCGTATCTGGAGACTTAAATGTGCATGGCTTGGGAATATCTGCGAGATCAAACAGTCTGTAGAAGGTCTGCTTCTGCTTTGTTAATTAAACGTGTCCATTGGCTGATTTGCAAACACGTTTTAAAGTTAGGCTTCTTTTAGGTCGTTTTGAGGTCTCGTTGAAATCTGTTTCACTTTCCTGCCATCTTGTCTCATCCCGTCATTTTCATTTCGGTTTATCCATCTCTTGATTCCTTCTGTGTCTGAGCTTTTGTTCAGAATTTGGCCAGGTGCTCACGCAAATGAATGAAAATCTGGGAATGCAAATGCAACGGCTGTGTGTGTGGGGGTGGGTGGTTGTGTGTGTGTGTGTGTGTGTGTGTGATCTTTTGTTTTGACCAGAGTGGCCCGCGGTAGTTACACACATATCCTGTCTGCAAGGGTGGGGCGTGGATGTGAAGGCAGGACGGGAAACGGGGGTTTGGTGCATGAATTCTTGACTTGTTTTCTCCCTCTGTGACCTTGTGCTCATTCACACATTTAAAAAAAAACCCAAAAAAACTGGAATCCTTCTTTCTCCGAGAGTGGGTTCTTTGTTTATCGTTATATTTAAGTGGATCCTGAAGGTAATTATACCATATTGTAACTACTTTTAGAAAGCAGCAAACATGCCAGGTTTTGAGTGCTGATGAAAACGTCCACCTATCTTAACCTGGCCTAAGTTTTTCAGGTTGGAAAACACTGGAATGCACATGGATATGCTTTTAACAGTGTTTCAAAAGACTAAACGTTTGTCTTGCGTCCCTGTGCGTGTGTGTGAACACAGCCCGCGTCTCCAGGAGAGGAAGGGAGGGAGGTGAAGAAAACAGTTTTACTGCCAGCATTGTTCCACAATCACATCCCTCCGTCACAGCTTCTCTCTCTCTCCGTATAATCTTCTGCATATTTGTTCCTCTCCAATAATATTTCTCCTATCCTCCGCTATCTTTTATCACATTTCGTTGTGTATTTTTTTTTCCTGCAGTGATCGGCCTGCCTCCTGCTGATTGCCACCGGTTGCAAGATCCTACAAAAAGAGCATACACAGACACACGCACGCATGTCTGCACACACACGCGGTCATACGTGTTGTGAGAAACAGGAACAGGGAAGGTGGGGGTGCTTCCGGTCTGGCTGTAGATCTCTGATCTCTGTGTAGGATTTTTATGTGTGCGTTTCAGTGAGTGGGCCTGGTATGCATACATGTGGAAGACATGCACTGGCGGTGAGACTCTAGCCTTACGGCTCCCACATGATGAAATAGTCTCAGTATTAACAAACAACACAGGTGAATGCTGCACATTCTCAGGCACATGTCAACAGGAGCAAGCAAAACTTACAGAGCACAAAAAGGAAAGCTTATCACTAAAAATGTACAAGTCAGGTTTAACAATCTGCTACAAGTCAACATATAAGCAATTTTGGTTTTCAATTCTATATTTAACTTATATACACTGTTGATCATATTTTCATGTCAATTTTAAAAATATTAACAAATTAGCCCTGAAAATTCAATATCTTCTGGGCTGGTTGTCCAGTTAGCTCGGTGTTCATGCTTGAAAGCAGTTCAAAGCATTTTACGTCAGGAAATTGCAAAGGTGGCTTTTGATATAGAAAGACACAACAATCTACATTTTGCCTCAGATCAGACACTTTATTCAGAAACCCCCTTTCCTGCAGTTTTACTGGATATACAATTGCTTTATTGTTTCGGCCAGGTCTCCGACAATAGCAGGTAACTGATATGTGTCCACAGTGATGTAGAAATATAAACTTCGTATATTTGCATGAGTGTATAATGTCTAATGTCTGCAACGCCTTTATCTGCAGGTTTCCTTACCCCAGGCATAGGAGTTAAACTAGTTCCTACCACTCCCCGATATATGTTTGTGGGGGTAACTGGAGAAGATGGGATCATCTTGTTGGCTAAACAAGTGCCAGCTTTGGAGGTATTTGTATGTTTATGTGTGGACTTTTTGTTACGTCTGTACAATGTTGAAATGATCATCAAGTGGGCAGGACGCTTCGACGGGACAGGGATAAAATATATTTACAAAGAGACAAAAATAATAATAAAAAACATCTTTAGAAATATGTGAAAATTTGTTTTGATGGAAAGAAGTTTTAAACACAATTTTGAAAAAATCCAAATGAAGTAAGAAGACAAGAGAATTCATTGTTGATAATCTACTTAACGTAAAGAGTCCATTTATTTTTCCACAGCAGACTCAACAATATGACGTCACTTCCTACCAGCATATTTCCTTTAACAAGTATAAGGGCGTGGAAACTGAATAGTTTGAGTTATCTCATTGGTGTACGACAGTAGACTGCTTCACTAAAAATCTTCCAACGTTACTTTCCTCTGCTTCTGATACTTTGGCATAAACAATTCAATTTCAGAAGATTTGGTTGTTAAAATATTTTACTAGATAAATAAATAAAAAAAATCTCTGAGATGCCACAAATATGAGACATACTATATACAGATTTATGATAAATTTCAGTCACTGCTTTGGATTTCCATGACTACAAAAGCATTCATCCAATCATAACAGTGCTTGTTTTCATGCTATGCAATGCATATACTCTATCTGTGCTGAAGAAAATACACTAAATTCTGCATCCTTAATGCTTGAAGAGACTCACAGCATCTATTACACTTTACGTTTAATTTTGTCACGTAACATCAAACTTCATCTCTAGATGGACAGTAGATCTGTTAATGAGAATTAGTATGAAACAAGATGGCACTCTCGCTGAAAACTCTGTTTGATCTTGACACACACACATGCACCAAACGCAATGTGTTCACATTGGAAGTGATAAAAACACTTGAAAAATATAACTTAATGTTTCTCAAAATCCTCTTCATTTCTTCATGTTTAGATCCACAAAACATATGTTTTGTCAACCAATATTCATGATAAAATATGAACGTGTAGGTTATGCATATAACCAATGTCCTCTTTCTGTTGGTAAACTTTGTACACAACTGTAGGAATTGCAACCTCATAATGCCAACTTGAACCATTGAGATTGTTTGGGAGACTCCGTCCTCTCCACTGAGCTGGGTAATGGTGCACTGTATGTGATCTTTTTTCCACTTTTCCTGACCTGACAAGCAAGCAACTTCTATTTGACTTTCCTGTCCGATTGGTCCTGCGCTGAAAACCTTTGGAGGAAAACCTTTGAACTTGTATAACAACCTATAACTTTCTCTTCCATGTGCCAAAATAAGTGTAGCCTAGCTAAAAATTAAACCTGTTCAGTTCATTTACTTGCAAAGACAATTAAAGAAAAAGAAAGGACAGAAAAAGTACTTTCTTCTATGGGTCCTACATTATAATAGAGAAAGGAAGGAGGGTTCCCAATATGTCTTGCAATTGTAGCCAAATGGTCTCAACACCCATGCCTCAACGCCTGCAAATTCTTTCCTGTTAGACACAGATACACATGATGGCTGCAGAGTGGGTTTCGCTGCGTTGCATGTGAAAGCGACCCTTGCTTACACAAAGTTCAGCGTGCTGTGTAGGCGTCTGCGTTGGGGCGAGCATGTGGACAAAATCCTCCCTGTTTTTTGGGATGGAGGATGACTGTTTTGTAGTCACAGGCGCCTGAGAATGATGGGAAACAGTGTGACAGCATCTTAATTCAAGGCCTTTCCAGTTTCATTCTTTGCCCAAAGGTTCAAGCTATATTACGTCTGTTTTTAAAGTAAATTTAGAAATAACTACTACAGAAACTCTTTGTGTCTTAAGACTTCACACTTGTAAGCCCTGGCAGCACTTGAGCTACTACTCTTTTAACAACATTTGCCCTGCCAACTGTGCGGTTCTCACTTCGTTCTAGCTACAACCTTCAATTTCAAATTGTTTACATCATGCCAAGCCATTTGCACTCATGCTCACTGTGACTCTGGTCGGGAAAAATGCATGGAATTATGAGTGGGGCATTGAGCTACGACAATGCCCTCTTCATTGCCTTGTTGCTGTTCTAACTAACCATCTCCTTATGACCAGCTGAATAGAATACCTTTCTCAGCACAATGACTGTCTTGGTCCATGTCAAACAGATAATTGGTCATTTGATGGCTGCAGGTTAGAGGTAAAAAATGCCTTATATATTTGAGAGCTGCTGAGTTTTTAGGCATATGTTGATCATCTCAATATCAACTATGCGCCAGTGGAAAGCTGATAAGTTGGCAGGAGTACTCCAGCACAATGCCACGAGAAAAAATGTGAACGTTTAATTACATATTCAATTATTCAACTAGAGATTTTCTAACTCTTGTGATTTCTGTGTTTGTTGTTCCTTTAACAAACTTTTTTTTTCAAACAGTGTTTAATGTTTGCACTACATATCAATATATTGGCATATTATGTACTACATAGTTAACGCTGGACAGAGATTTGCCAGCTTTTCCCGTGTTTTATTATGAGTGCACAGCTTTGTTCATCTGGTGCTGATTGTGGCTCTGTGTTTAGTAAACAAACCATTTCTGCTATGAACAAGAACGACAGAGGGAACTGCCAGAAGACATGTTTGTGCAGTGGCTGGTGATGTGTGTCAGCAAAAAGCAGACAGCGATTGATGTCGGAGCACAGATATGAAAGTTTTTAAAGAGACAAAATCTCGGTTTCCATGTTGGTTGCTTTGCTTTATCATGATTGCACTTTGAAAGAATGCCAACTCTTTGTCCTCTAAGAAATGATGTGCCTCAATAGAACTTTTATTAAAATGTCCATGGCAGCCCGCCCACAGGGAATTGGGCCGGCTTTTCTATTCAAACCAAACACTGAGCGCAATTTAAACACCACATCAATAGAAAGGAGTCCTTCCCAGGTAAACAAGAATAAAAGAAAAATGCAAACAAAGAAGTCAAACACAGTGAAGTGAACTGCTTCCAATACAGAATTGACAGAAGAAGCAAAGGATTACAACATATTAAGAATACAGTGTTAAACCAAAACATTCAATGGACTTTTTAAAAATCTTAGACGAGAAAGCAAAACAGAGTGGTGCATGTTTATAAGCTAAAAGGAAAAGTTATACAGTCTACCTATGTCTAATTTTAACTCACTGTATTTTACTTCTGGTAATTTCTTCTTTAGCAGATAAAGGAAAACTGGCCAAGGTTAATGTGAAAAATCTAAAGCTAAATTTAGGTTGACACAGAGGAAAGAAAGCTATTAGAGCCTGCAAGAGACTTAAAACTACAGTGGAGGTAAACTTTTCAGAAGTTAAACTATAGTGTTTGCAGAGTCTGCATTGCTTACTGATTTATTTGGGCATATGCGCAGTTCGCCCAAGTATATAGGAGCCTTTAAAATACTGTGTTTTCATTATTAATTTATTGTTCTTTCTATACTTAGTCCTGTTCCCCACATGGAACAGATTCATTCAGTTAATTGAACTGATCTTGTTTCCTGGCATTTAATCAGACGCTGGCATTCAAGCCTTCAGCTTCAGTGACGCCTTGTCAGATCCTTCAAGTGCCATGGCAGTTCTCTGTTATTTCTCCCAAGTTCTGTGTCAGTATGTGCATCCTCCATCACGACTGCGTTTTTCTTATCTGTTGGTGACTCAGACGGTTTGAGTCTCTGTTTAGACCTCAGAGCTGGATGCAATCTGACTGAGCTCAAGGTATTTTGCAAAGAAGACTGGGGTAAAAATGTTGTGATTGTATCTCTAAAATGTCTTAAAAGACATGAGGTAGACCTGCCCTGCAGCAGAAGGTGGTTCAGGTAATCTGATGACAATATATTGAGTTTTAAAAAGAGTTAAAAAACTTAAAACCATGTATATTTTTTTGATCCACTTCACAACAGAGTACTGCTTTGTGCTGACCCACATCATAAAATCCACTGTCGAATAATAGCTTCATGGTGTAACGTGGCAAAACGCAAAAAAACATCAAGGCTATGAATCCTTCTGCAAGGCGCTCTGTGTAGGATTACTATCATATTCCATTTCCTCCTTCCCCAGATCCTGCACTCTTTCTGAACCTTCATACCCTGCTTCTGACTTTCCATCCCCTTTTCATCTCTTTAATTTCCTCTTGTCTGCCTCTAACTGAACGTCTCTCCTCCCCTCCTCCCAGCCCTTTCTCTTTCCACATGCGAGGAAACACTTTTCCCCACAAAACCTCAAATACATTCACGCACACGCACAAATTCATTTCCTAGAGTCACTCAGTTAAAGCAGAGCTACTGCTTCGTTAAACCATCATTGGATTGTGTCCTCATATACCGCCGTTACGCACTCACGCACAGAGCTCCCGAGCCCAGATCCAACCGGAGACCACACCCTGCTTTAGGTCTCAAGCCCTCCCACACGCGCTCGCGACAGCCGGGGTCAGAGAGCGCGAGCCTATTGGACTTTTTTTGGGGTCTGTTTTTGAGAAGGGGGGCTTCGAGTAAAGATTCCTGCTGTGTGTGGCTTTTGGAGGCAGTTTTCTTTCTCTAAAACGTCTATTTCCTACTTTTCTGGAAACTTCACACAAATTTGCTTCCTGTGCCTCCCAAACTCGGTGAGTAAATTTAAAATTGGTTATGTTTGGTTCACTGAAATGTTGAGCAAAATTCTGCTGCAATTCTCAGTTTATTCAGATATAAAGTGTAGTTTTTCCATTTCTGTGAGAGAAACTTGCGCCCTAAACTTAGTAATCCATCTATTTTGGAGTGGTTCGTTGTCATGTTTAGACTCTTGAAAAGTCCCTTTCTGTCGCATTTCGCCCGCGGATATTTTTGCTAAGCTCGTAACTGAGGCGCTCAAGATGAAAGGGGCGTTGTCAGTGTGTGTGTGTGTGTGTGTGTGTGTGTGTGTGTGTGTCTTTTAGGGAGACGTAGCCTAAAGTGAATGAATGTTTGGTGCGTTGGGAAGGAAGAGAAAGTTTTTTTTCTTCCTTCAGTTGATGCAGGAAATTTGCAGGTCCCCCAGACGCTTCGCTTTTTTTAATTTTTTTATTTATTTATTTCTTTTAGATTAGTTTAATCAAAAATAGTTCACTTGCAAACTTTCTAAGTTTATTCTTATGACACATTTAAAACATTGTTTTGTCCAAAGAATCCACAATTGAAGTGATCAATAACGCAATCAGCAAATATAAACTACAGTAAAATAACTGCAAAATACAATAACTCTAAAAAAACAACGACAAAAAAAAAAAAAAAACACGGTAATGCACAATAAAATAAATATGATTTTATTTTATTCATTATTTCAGGGGCTTGTTAAGTACGATGCCAGTTTAACTACGGTGGTTAATGCCCGACTAGTGACTAGTTGTGAAATTACCACGAGCATAAATAAGTTATATAAAAGACCCATATATAATGGAGCTTCTTTTGCAACATGTCCCAATGCATAACAGTGCACGTCTTTCACTTTGTATTTGACAGTCCATCACTATGCAGTGTCCCGTTACATAGGGCGCCCTCTTGTGGATAAAACTACCAATATGTATTTGAGACACAGGGGGGGCACTTATTTAACCTGGATCAGTAAAGATAATCTCTGTAAAGCTAAATGTTGCTTTAATGTTATATGTTGTTGACATAAACCAAGATGAAATTCTCATACAATAACATTGACTAAATTTAGCATGATTTACACAAACGTTAAAACGAATCTAATCACGTTTTTGAGACAGTGAGACAGTAATTTTCAGTCCCAATTCTGTGGGTTATACTTGTTTTTTCTTAAACACTTTCTCCTTAGCCTCTGAACCAGACAGCTTCAAAATATGAGTCCAGTTCATTGTACTGTAACTGGTGCTTCTAGTGATCCCAACTTATGTGAGATAATTTAAAGCTTCACCTGTGTAGTTATGGACAGATCTCTCGCCTGTCCCTTTATCATCCTCACCCATAAGACGAGACATTGTGTATTTGTTCCATCTCTGAATAATCGCTCTCAACAAGATTCTTACTCTCAAAGGGCATTTTAATATTCCTCAAATCTACTGTCTTGTCCAAGACGTCCATTGTGGTGGGAGGTGTTGGCATGTGAGTGCATCTGATAAGAGAAAGGTCTGAATTTGACAAATGGGACATTAAACACCCAGGTATGTAGAAGGTTGTATCCTGGGCTGACAGATATATAGCCTCTGAACAAGTGTAGAGCATTTAGGGTAAGAACAAAGGCAGACAACGGGGGGATAAGAAACAGGTGGAGATGGAGAGGGAGATGAAAGTAGAGTTCTTCTTTCTGTCTCACTATGCCATGTGGAAGTCATTACTCAAGGCTGTCACATGAGGAATGTAGGGGGAAAAGACACAGGCACATAAAAGTCTTGTTGGCAATCGACAAGAAGGAATTCCTGTGTCAGAGGGAGGTCTATGCAGAGGAGGAAAACAGTTGTGTGTATTTATGTGTGTGGATTGTTTTTTTAGGCACCTTTGTAGCCATTAAGACTGTAACAGCTACATTACTCTAGTGTTTTCAGATATACGGCAAGTAAAATATTTTAGCGCTTTGAAAAAACTGTGTCTTATTTACGTGCATATACAGATGCATAGCATATTACTGGCTATTGTTTTATAAATTAAAAAGGAGCATTGGCTGTAATTGTCTTTTAGAGTGACACTGTTGATTCTTAATCAGATGTTCATCTGTTCAGTCACTGCATGCTAGCTGTTTGTGGTGGTGGCTCTTGCATGCATGGTGCCCTAGGCCAGTGACTCCTTCTGCTGCCCTCCAACCAATTAAAATGCAGGAACTTATCTGAGGCTCTGGGGTGGATAAATGTGGTGCATTGCCACTTATATCTATATCCCCTTTGAAATGCCACCCTGAGCAACTGCCTGTATGGCTTATATCAAAAAATGCCACTGACTGTTAGTATTTACAGCTCATTTCATTGTAATGTATTAGTAAAAAAAACAAGCTTTGATTAAATTTCCATAATTTTGTAATAAGAAATAATTAATAATATGAAAACAGGGAGAAAGTTTTAGAATAATAATCATCCTGTTTGGCTTGGTTGGTTCTTAAAAATTCTCTATTAATACTTCATCATTTGAAGTATTAATTGGTTATACTTCTCGATTTTTTTAAACTTCGTCCAGTACTGTCTGGAAGCTGGAGCCTAAAGGTTAAACGTCTTGTTTACTGTTTACTGTATGAACATTAAACATTAAAGATCAAGAAGTAAAACAGTTGTCCTTACTGAAAATAAACGAGGAGCGGAGTGTGATTGCAGTTGAGGCTACATCCAGAAAAAGAAAATAAATGGAAAGCTAAAGTGTTTTTCCCATCGCTCTCTTTGCACATTAAGACTTCTTAAAAAGTGGTAAAATACCATTAAAGATCTTACATCTAGAGGCATTACAGGCATTTTTTATCACTAAGTTTTCACATATTTTATTTATATATGTAATCATCTAAGACTAATAACTACTGACTAATAGTATTCTAAAAGACAGCAACACTCTTCACCATCTTATGCAGATTTCATAAAATTAAACATGGTGACTCTTTTTTTTCTACATTAATGGTACTAATGAAGTCTGGATATGTATGGCAAGGCAAGTATGAAAATAATGACTTTCTATGTCTGGATACATGTGTAAAAAATAAAAATGAATTCGGAAAATATTTTGATATTTAGACTTCATACATTTACAATAAACTTTTGTAATTACACTTCATATATGAAGAAATATGAAGCACTTATGTACTAGAACCTAGAGTTGTGAAATCTGCAAATCCTAAACAAATTGAAAGAAGGTTCTTCACTTACCTAAGCTTGTCTTTTAATATGGCACAATCAAGTTGACATATTACGGAAAATTTGGTCTAGAAATCGGGCCTATCCTGTGGTCACATCCTCTGGACGGACTGTTAAATCTTTGTCCAGAGAAAAGTAAGTGTTTTATCATCTGTCATGCAGTTCAGAAAACCTTCTCCTCTTCTTAGAGGAAAAGGTTATAGTGGACTAGTCCACGTAAAAGTGTTAAAAATTACATGCATTAAACCACTTTTATCTATAACTCTGCAGCTCTGTGTGTGTATATGCTTTCTTGCGAGCTTTTGCGTGTACTTCCAAACTAATCTGTATTAGCTTGTCAGAGATGGGAAATGCCTTTTATATTTTATCTAGCAATCAATGCACCATGGCTGCTGATGTTATAAAAATGTACTGATGAAGATAAAAAATTGCACAGGTTATGTCTGAGAAAAAAACTTTTGAAAATGTATCCTTAATCTGGGGAAATATGTTTCAGTTTTAGTAATGTTTCCACTTTAGCTGTTTAATAGCCATTGCACCCTTCTTTGCTTTGCCAGTGGATTCTAACGTTTAGAATCAGCTCTGTGTGGCATAAAGGTGAAACACTACGGAGCAGATGCTGGTTTCTCCAGAGGCTTCTGGGGCTGACTTGGAGTAACTGAGATTGATCAGTTTTACCTACAACTTGACAGCTCAGTTATAGTGAGTGCAGATAACAAAGGCAGTCCAGCTGGTAAATAACAAAGCAGCTTAATTATCTCAGAAACTTGTGTTTAACAGAAAGTGTGGTTCAGCACAGCCCACAGATTATAGCGTACTGTCACATTCTTGTGGTCACAGCTCGCTGCCTTGCTCTTTTGGATGTTGTAGTAGTTGCTGACTGTAACTCTGGTACTGTGTATCTTATGGCCTTCAGAGCTCTGAAGATTGTCACGTTTCTACTCGTAATAGCAATTCTGCAATTATTGTCCAGAAAATTGTTAAATATGCTACTTTTAGATCTATTAAGCATGCCTTAACTGCAAAAGCTAAAAAAGAAAACAAAAAACATGAGTGACCGGTTCTTGAGCCAGTGAATGAATGGTCATTCCCTTTCAAGTTTGTTTTCTTACTTTTTCTTTAATAATAACAACAACAACAATATAACAATATATAATATAACAATAATATTATTGTTATATTATTATTATTGCCATTAATGATTGAGTCTGTAAGTGATTACTTCCAACACAATTGTTTCACTTTTAATATATTGCAATGCTCAGACTAAATGTATATTTATAACACATTAATTGCATTTCCTTCTATAAAGCATGCTGCCAAATCTTATTTAGCAAAAGAACTTACCCTATTGATAGACGTGAACCGATTAGTTGTGTTTAACGAGACTGACATTTTGAAATCGTAATCACAGTGAAGTAATCAACTACTCCTTTAAACGGTTCACTGTTTATGAGTTATTTTCCTTTTCTACACATATAAATGTGTTTTTTTTCTAGTTGGAGAGTAGTAGTCTCTAGTGCATCTCTGCTGAACTGCATTTTATGAAGTTATATAATTTTTAGTTGCCCTACAATTTACAAAAATCTAAATTAGATTTATATTTCCCTTGATGGAAATTTTCACACTCCATTGTTTGGCAACAGTTTGGATTAAACAACTTGGATATTTTTTAGTTTCCAGTCTTCCCAAATTATTTATTGCTACCTAATAATCCTTAAAGTACTACAAATATCCTTAAAAAAAACCCCAAAAACCCTGAATGTTAAGTTCTTTGAAATTCACTAATTATAAATAAAGCAAAAATAATTCAAAAGAATAAATTGAATGTATTTGAGGCTATATGCAAAACAGTAATGATGGGTTTTTAAAAAAAATAATTTTAACAACGATAAAAGAGAAAAATATATTTTCGATCTTTTTATACCTCAGTCACTCATTTACATAGCAGGAGTGGGAGAAACACAGAGGAAGGACAGAGACAGGAAGAGTGGGACACTGAGAGAGACGGGGGAGTGAGACTCAGCAGCCCAGTTAAGTCTGTGGCTTTGTGTTTTATGAAAGGAGTAAAAAAAAGACTTTAAAAGTCAGCATTTTCCACCAGGCAAGAGAATCAGCCGACATGCTCACACACACACACCCCCCAACTTGTACTCAAATACTCAGTCCCCCAGCCTCCTATTATAAGGCTGAGTGGAGAGGAGGAATGGCTGCATGTGTGCCTGCTTCTAGTTGCATGTGTTAGCGCGTTCAGTTGGTGGTTGAAGTTTATCTATCTCTGTGGTTCTTTATATTTGGCTCCAAGAAGTCGGAGTTTCCAAACATCACATACGGCGAACACTATCTCATCCAATACAAAATAAGCTCAGAAATTGTACTCAAGTTAAAGTGACTTCCATTATAATTTATAATTTAATTTTGTCCCTTTCTTATTTCATCTGCATAACTTTATTGGCTACATGTAGAGTGGGTCTTGTAATTCAAAAGTTCTTTAAATAAGATATAATTCCACTTTTGTAACCCCCCCTCCAATGTCGTCCCCCCCCCCCCCACACACACACACACACCCTGGAAATTTTATTACGGGGAAAAGACTAGCCTGCAGAAATCAGCACACATGAATTAAATGAATGGCTCATTAACAGACCAGGTATTTCAGTCATTAGATTCACGTGCATTGGTTTAGGAGTCCATTTAAAGTTGCACTCAAGTGGCTCGTTAACACTGGAGTTGGAGACCTGTGATGTAAAACATGGAGGACAGTGGCAAATCAGGATTAACATTGTGAATTAATGACCAAAATACAAAAAAAAATTGCTCAGCATCACCGTGATACTTGAAAATGAGAGGTCAGACATTTGTTTTTGTGTCATACAAATAGGACTTGGCATTTAAAGTTTACATTCTTAACATTTACATAATCATGCCAAGTCATTGACAGGCTTTGATGTCCACTCCACTCCATGTTGGTTATGCTGTTGAATCATCCAAACTTCTTCGTTTTTGTTTGTTTATTTTGGTTCTTGGTAAACCAAAAATGTGTGTGTTTACACTTGTAACGTCCTTCTCCCTACCCTCCAATGGAAATTGTTTTCTTCTCTTCCTGCCTCCTCCCTTTTCCTCCTCTGTTCCCTGACAATGACATAGCTGTTACAGATGCAACTGTGTTCGTGTAAAAGCTGTCCACCAAAGAATTTCCCTGCTGGTTAGTTAAGCCTTGGATGCCAATGGTGGATATAGTCATTTAGTTTGTTCTTTAGCTTGTCAGATTCGTGTGACGCCATCAGGCTTTTAAGGAAATTAGGCTCAAACGCTTCTGGTGGTAGTTTGTGGTACCCATAGTGGTAGTTTGTGAATTAGGACAGTTGCCCAGGCAGCATTAGAAAAGAGCAGGGGGGCAAGCAAGCTCAAGATAAAACTATAACTCATCTCTTAGTTGCATTGCTTTTATACCTGTGCTGCCAATTGGGAGTTGTCACCTTTTACTTGCTGCTGCTGGAAAGAAAGACGATTTTACATGCTTTGTGCCGAAGTGCAATGCATTTTATCTTGACCCAGAATTGAATGTTTTCCTCTTTTTTAATTGGTTTGGGGACATTAGAAGGAGGGGCATTTGCTATTCATGAAAGAACTGGAACATCTCCCTCCAGACAGAGGAAATGAGATAAAGAATTAAGTGAATAAAATGTAGAGCTTTGTAGCCTTTTATTTGTGAATTATGCCCATGTGAAAACACGCATATAAAACAGCCCATCACTCATTGCCAATGCTGTTGATTCCCCCAACTCAAAGTGGGAGGTCCTATTCCACGCCACATCCCACAGCCACATGCACGACTGGCACACAAACACGACGGTTGGCTTCCTGTTGGCGGAGAGAGGTTGTTTTTATTGTAGCTCCATTTTGGCAGACGAGACTAATTCCACTACTGTCTGGCTCTGTGTTTTTGAGTGTGTGTCTGAGTTTCACACATGTGCCTTTAATTTTGTTTGGGTCTCTGCCTCCACAGCTTCAAAGTGTTATTGGGAGGCTGTTCCTGAAGTCAGGCTGTGTAAACTTGTCCGGCATAATTGCCACATTGACAGAATTTGATGTGTGACATAATACACAGAAGACAGACAGTAGTTGTGATTGTTATATTTATGAGGTTCTTAATATACAGCCATGTAATGTTTTTAACCCACCTATACGCTTAAAGGAATGCTATAAAATTGACCAAAGTTAGTGAATATACTTATTAAAAATAGGAACTGTCCAGTCACTGGATGAAATATTATTCCCAACAAATAATATTTTGTTGGGAATAAGGGAGCTCAGCCCCTTTCAGTAGCTTCATTTATAAGGTCACTTGTCTGGCACAAATTTTACAACATAAATGACAGATCTCTCATTAAGTTACATAATCAGTTCATGACCAAAGTATGCAGTGAATCTCAGCATTGTTCATACCATAATCAGATTTAGTTAATACTCTACTCGGTAATCTGCGGAAAAGATGATCTAATTAGCATTACAGCAATCAATGCCTTCCTATAACTGCTGACCAGCTTTTTGCCTTGCTACATTGCTTTATTCTGTCCGTCATATAGCTAGAGACAGCATCTGTCACTCTGACACTTTCTGTGTCGTCTTACTTAAGAATTATAGGAACAGCACTGCTTCAGTTTTAAAACCAAAACTTTTTAAATCCTTGGTACAACTTGGTCTGTGTCAATGCTCAACACTGGATTTCCATAAAGGTGTTCTGATCAGTATCACTTAGAGGTTATAGATAGACAGAATTCAAGTAGGGATGCACGGATAAATTGGCCACCAATACTTACATGTGAAGATAATATTATCCACCGATCTTATCTACCTTGGCAAAGATGTAAAAATCAACCACTGTCCTCTTTTGCTCTGCCATCAGAGAGGGTGGACTGACAGATCCACCCACCAGGTGATGTCTGCACATTTGCAGCTAATAATACTAAGGCCTCTATTGCAAACTCGTCGTTTTTCTTGCTGTAAGTAGCAACATTTCAGACCAATTATTGGTGTTGGTAGGTCAGGCCTCTTATAGATCGCCCAAAAAACTGTAGTCTGTACTTACATGTTCAGTACAAGCATGTGAAGCTCTTCTTGCTTCAAAGATGTCTTGCAAATAATTTATTTTCTAACTCCACTGTTTTCCTAAAGCAACTTCTTCTTTTAAATTGATTGGTGTAACTTGGCCAAAAAATCACACAGCATGAGGTTGTCTGTGTGTTACTACTGCATGAAATATGCTGCTGTGATAAAAGCTGAGAGCATAGCATGAATCAAGGAAGAGCCAAAAGGCCTGTTCAGTTAATGGCTGTTTAAATAGGCTCTCTGTCCTTTGTAATTCACATTGTTTCATTTTAGATTGATCATCGTGTTTAAAAACAAATGTGATTTTCAGTTAATACATAATTTCAGATTTAGATATAATAAAACACATTGTTAGGGTTAGGATAGCAGACATTGATAAACACTGAACATTTGACTTGGATTAAGTTTTTATTCCTATCATAGAAATAGGGATCCATCTGATCTGATCAGTTCAAATAATCAAACAATAACATTTTAGAGGTGTGGTCAGTCAAATAACCACACACTTTCTGCCAACTGTATGCTTTTCTCATGTGCTGGCTTTAAATTAATACCCCTTGAGCTATTCCATGATTTATTACACATCAGCCACAAACTTTGATGTATTTCATCAAGTTTTTAGTGTAATAGAGTAGTTGATAAATGGAGAATGAATGATACAAAATTTTCAAAGTTTCTAACAAATGCAATCAAAACATTCTGTAGGAATTTTGTGCTTGCTCTTCTACCCCAAATAAAATTCAGTTCAACTAGTCTCCTCAAACATCTCACTGACCACTGTTTGAGTCATCATCTGAAAATGGAAAGACATAATGGTCAAAATAAACTGGCACGATCATTCATCAGAGAAGCACCCAGGAGGCTAATGGTAACTCTAGCTCCTTTGGGAGGACAACTATTAGTTTCGCATTCCACAAATCTAACCTTTTATTTGAAAATGGCGCGAAAAAAGCCACTGCTGGAAGAAAGCTATAAGGAGTCATGTATAAAGTTTACCACAAACAATGTAGGGGACACAGAAAATGTGGGAAAAACATTATGTAACTTTTATGTAAGAATAATACCTGTGGAGAGTTCACAAACATATTAAGTTTAATGGTTGCACTGTGACAAGTTGTATTAATACTACAGTGCTTTAATATATTACAAGAATATATTAAGATAGTTTTCAGTACAGCTATAGCTTCTTGCATGGATTAAAAGGAAATAAAAGTAGAGAATTCATATCTAAATGACTGATGACACGTGTGTTATACTGATTTCTATAGCCAAATGCTGTGGTCTTTTACTTTTGTTATAATGACACAGATACCGAGGGAACTCTTCAAGGAACAAACGGAAGAATAATCTGTGATCTGAAACAACACGTTGTCTGCACTTCATTTACAATCTGTAGATTCAATTTGCCTGAGTTTAAGAGTTGTTCTGCATATACATTTTATACTGTTGTCCACCGTAGTACAGAATTGTGTATCTAGAGTTTTTGCTTCTGTCAACAAGTCATTGTCTGAATTAAAGCCTTGAAATAAACACTCCCACTCATTGCAGATGTATATACTAACAAGCTCAGCATCTCAGACACAGGCTCCGAGGCAGACACAACACAAACATTTCTCTCTAATTTCAAGGGAGACTTTGAGATGACAATTTTTTTTTTGTTTTAGTACCACAGCATTTTTCTCAGAGGTTTGCAAAAGCTGAATGTTGGGAATTGGCTCCAGATGTGTTGAAAGCTATGCACATTAATGCTACTTTCTTCACCTCTCATTTAGTTTAAATTTAGACATGAAAAGACATTATAGTTGAATTTATTATTATCTGTTGTCTGTAAGAAAAATCAAAATTCCTTTCAGGAGTTTCTCATGATTTTTTGTGAAAGTGGCCTACAGTGAGAATCTATATTTCACAGTTATAGTTCATATAACTACAGAAATGAATCTTTACAGGGTTTTTTTCACCTCTGACAGATTTTGATCCAGTCTTCACCCTCATCCAGCAGCCCAGTCTGTGTGCCCTCTGTGTGCCCCAACGCACAAGCATTCAGAAGTAGCCCTACCCAAAGCATCAACATACATCTTACAGTTTTCAGCCAGTGAAGAACCAACCAGGTCCTGCAACAACCTATAGGCCTTCCAGCTGGAAACCAAAGAGACTGACACTGTGCACTAGAGTGTCAGACTTACAGGGGAGCCATGTTGATCATCTTAGCCTTCATCATCCTCTTTCACCTGGCTTCAGCCATCTTGCTGTTTGTTGCTACAATTCACAATGTAAGCACAGTCTAATGATATATATATGTCTTCCACACACGGCGTTTCAACATATGCTTTTTAATCTTGTCAATCTATCCCTCCCTGATAAAGGCGTGGTGGGTGGTGTCACCTCCCGGTCGTGAAGTAATCTATGCCGACTTGTGGTACTCCTGTAACAGCACCTGCTACCCCGTGGAGAACAGTCACACTTACAAAGCTGGTAATATGAAATACTAACTCTGTGTTCCTAACACATGTTTGAGCTGTTTGCATTTAAATCTCATTTTCACTTTTTTTCCCCCTCAGATTATCTACAGGCAGTTCAGGCTACGATCATCCTGTCAACCATTTTGTGCTGCGTCAGCTTCTTTGTCTTCATGCTTCAGCTGTTCAGCATCAAACAGGGAGAGAGATTCATTTTCACAGCTATTATCCAGTTGCTTGCCTGTACGTAAAACACACGTGCTATCACTTTACCAATGTGATGTCGACTGCAATTTGCTACCACTGTTGGGTGTTGCTACCACATAAAACCAGAAGTGGAACAAGATCCACTTCTTGCCACTAAATGAAATCTAGTACAGTCAGTAAATATGCATGTTAAATTTATAGAATAGAATCCACTTGTGTGAAATTTAGTATTTAGTGTGAATACCTTATCAATACACATGCAATTGTGCAAAATGTTAAGATATATAGAATAATTCTGGAAAAAAAAGGGACATTTGCTGTTAATCTTAAATAAAAAGTAACATGATGTGTTATTAGTTACTTAAAAAAGCAATCTGAGTACTATTAAACACTTCAAAACAACATACTTGATTTTCCTGCAGTAAATTTGCAAAAGCTGGCTTGTAACTTTTGCTTTTTGTCTCTTCCTTCCAGCTCTATGTGTGATGATCTCTGCGTCCATCTACACAGCTCACAATGAGAACTTCCATGAAGTCAGTCTCAAACATGGCTCCTACGGTTCCTCTTACATCGTGGCATGGGTTAGCTTTCCCATGACTTTCATCAGCGGCCTTATGTACCTGGTGCTCAGGAAACGTAAATAGATGTGACAGGCAAGCAACAACATAGATAGGATTTTTGGATGTTCATGCATAACAACAAAGGGGCATTTTCACTTTTTCTCTCAATCATGTTTTTAGTATTTACATTTGGAACTTAAATCCCTGTCAGCAGCTTTTGCTAACACATTGTCTTCTTTATTTGTTCTTTTGCCAACCAATTCCAACAATTTTCACAAAAAGAAAAATTTCTTTGACTGTGATGAAAAGGTTTACCAAAGGGCCCATATTTTCAGTAAACTGCATCATTTTTGTGTACATATTTGGAGTGTATGTTTAATTCAGTTTAGGTTTTAGCAGTAGAAATAAAGAAGATATATTACTCAAAGCATAAAAGAAGTGTAGTGAAGTCATAGTGAAAGTGTCACATATAGGGTTTTGATGCTTGGTTTGTATTCTTTTTATGCTAATTTGTGGTTTCTTAAAGAAAGAGGATGTAATGTGTTACTTGGGATTAAAACTGAACTAAACAGACAAACTTGAAATATGAATGAAGATTTTCTTTGTTACTGACTTTTGTCATAGCTTCTCTGAAAAGCTATTTGTTGTTATAAACCACTGTTTATCTTGTATTTTTAAATACTGAAGATGTTTGAAGTAAGAAACGTTTGTCGGTTCTTCCCTTCTGGTCAAGCTATTTCCCTTTCGGAACAATATATTTCATTTATGCTTATTAACCGATACATGTATCAATCTTGGGCTTGATGTTTATGTTTGAACATTTAAAGCAAGCAATTTGAAATTTCTTGAAAATGTTCAAATTGGCCATCAGTGATTCATTGTGGTAATTTGTAATAGAAAAACTGGATGGAGTTTAGACCACATAATCTAGGGAAAACTAAAATAAAGAAGACTGGGAGAATGGACATTCAAATGTTTATGCTCTGCTGTCTCTAGCTGATACTTGAAAATGGATGGAGCAATATGTTGTAGGGCAAGAATGTGAAATCATTTTGTTTCTTTTCTACAGATTTGTTCAAATTACATCAAATCTCAACACTGAACAAAATTAGTTTGTTTTTTCATCTAAAAATCATAAACCTTAATCAGATGTCTTACTGGTACCAAATTTGACCTGCCTTTGTCATGAATTGTCTCTCATTAGAACCACCATAAAAATACACAATTTCTTTCACCAGAAAAAGCTTTTTGAAGTATTAACTTACGTTGCTTGAGCATTTTATATTGTTATATTTAACTTTTTAAAGAGCTTATGTTAAACACAATTGTCGGTGTATAGAGTTTTCTTTTTCTGTTTCCTGTACATGTGTAGTGCTGCAGAGCACTGTTTGCTGTTTTTATTCTGGTTTGTTTGTCATGTGGTTGTTTTTGACCTCAGTTGCAACATCTCTATCATCTATTGGACATCATGTTGTGTTTTTATGTATCACATGAAACTCTACTGACACCCAGTGGACAGTTTGGGAACTGCAACATTGTTTTTAAGGACAGATATTTTCCATTTCATCTTTTGAATATACATTTTAATAAATGTTAATATTAATTCATATTACGTATTGATATGTTTATTGTTCTCTGATTTCCTGTCTTTGGTTTGAACACCTGATCTACATTAAAACTACAAGCAAAAATGGCAAAATGGAAGCAGGATTACAGTTTTTCATTAGGCAATAAGAAATCTGAATAAACAATGATCACATGTGGGGTTCTTTAAGGCTCTGCTCTTGGGCTTATTTTATTCTGTATCTGTAAACTAAGTAGTGTAACAGCATCTCTTACCATACCCTATGCTGATGACAAGTTTCTATATTTCATAATTATTATAAATAATTGTTTGATCCTGTATTCCTTTATTTGTACTTTTTTGTGAGGTGACCTTAAGTTTTAGAAAGGCAACCTCAAATAATAAAATGCTCATTTCTGTTTCACACAGTCAGATTTTTCTACAATTACAGTAATAACTGCATCCATAACACCATTGAGTGGAATTTCCTCCAGTCCTATTTGAAAAAACAGATGTCTCAATGAGACAATGCAGACTATCCCAGAATCCCAGACGCACTTATGCATTAAATCAAAAGTAATAGTGACCAAACAAAGACTGTTTCTAACTCAACCAGTTACTACTACTAATAAAACTGGTTAATATGTTTTTCAGATGTTTATCAGTAACTTAGATTCAGGGAAGCCGTCTGAGCTTCTGTATTTTGTGGAATCCATTGGATTTCATCTAGAGAATGACACTTGATTACCAGTAATATATTTTAAATCTATTTTTATTGCCATAAAGAAAATGTTTCTTTCGTAGACTTGCAAAATTGTATGTTTTTCTTTATTTAAAAATATAAACAAGTTTCATTTAGCTGTACTGAAGAAAAAGGGTCTTTTGGCTTCCTGTCGGTTCACACTCCAGTCCAGTAGGTGGCGTCCACACAGTGTGCGGTTGATTTGCTAGCGGCCGTTGAACGTAAATAGAATCAGAAGAAAACCCGGAAAAAATCAAAGAGATGAAGATCAGAGGTGTTGTTGAGGTATTGTTACTGTTAGTAAGCTATTTGACTAGTAATTTTAATGTTTTTGAAATACAGGTACTTATTTGAAGCAACCTTGAAGCTGTCGTACTTTTTTAAAAACATCTTCCCCACCGTACCGGAAATGTACAAATAGAAGGAAACAAACATCAGCACGTTGCCATTTAAAACTGTTACTCTATATTTTGTGCCATCATCATCTAACACGTACAAGCTTGAAACATCATTATATTCTAAAATGTTTACATTGAAGTGTAGGTGAATGTGTTTCTTGTGCTTCGAAAAGTTTCTTTAAGGACGTGTGTGAAAAGCTAAGCTATATTTCTAAGACTGTATTGTAAAAGTTCCTTCTCCATCTTGCAAAAATGCTTCAGAAAATGGTGTCCCCATATACGGCTTGACTAATATTGTCTGTCTTATTGAATCTTAAAGCCTGCCTTTGACATTGATGCTGCTCCTTGCTGAAAGATTTAAAATATTTTAATGGCGAATCATGTAGTCATCAGAACAACAACAAAAACAAGAACTCAAAACGTCTGAGATATATCAGTGTTATGATTCTAAGTGAATTTCAGTTTTTGAATTGAATCACACTGGGCTTCATAGTCGCACTGTTGCCTTGCAGCAAGAAAGTCCTGGGGTCAAATCCTGGCCCGGGGTTTTTCTGCATGGAGTTTCCATGTTCTCTCCGGGTACTCTGGCTTCCTCCTGCAGTCCAAAAACATGACTGTTGCCCTGATTGGTTGCCCTGTGATGGCGATCTGTCTAGGGCGTAACCGCCTCTTGCCCGTTGATGGGCTGGAGATAGGCACCAGCATTTGTCGTGACCTCACTAGGAATATTGGAGATATACTACTTTACTGAGATGCCCCTCTACGCTTTGTGCCTGATGTAATGAGCTTCTGTTTCCACAGTAACCCAGCATGTCATTCACACCAAACAAAAGCCCAGCTTTCACTTGCTCTAGCAAATCTGCTGATCTGTCAGCTAAACGTAAGAGAATGATACATTTCTCCAAAAAGCCGTTGAACAGCTTACGGAGAGACCGTCGAATAAACATTGGCAGCGCCTTTCAAAGTTGGCGTGACCTCAAAGATTCGCATGGATTCAGGTCTGATGCAGAGGTGGCCTTGCATCTTCTTAATGAGTAAGTTCTCTGTGTGAAAAGCTTCCTTAGCTGTAGTGCAAGCTACACTACAAGCATTGTAGCTTGCAGTGTGATGTGCATACATGCCTTTCTCGCTTGCCCTTTCACAGAGTTTGTCTCTTTTGCTTTCTTTGTCGCTATTGATGTCTGCACATCTCCATTTCTGGGCCATAAAGAGAGCTTGGACTGTACTGCTCTGCTTGCATCGAAAATGTACCAAAAACAAAAGTGGTATTGCTCCTTTATAAGAGCTTTTTCTCTTTCACTTACCAAAGTAATGGTTTCCTGGGAGTTGTTGAACCTCTTCTCATAGAAGAGATGTTTGGGTCAGTCTTGGTCACGAGAGCTTTATTAGTGTTTTTCTGAGTGGGGTGTAGCTTTGCTGCTGATGTGATACTTAGGGTATTGTCAACAATTGTTGTCATGCTTACATTTACTCTTCTTATGATTAAAAGGTGAATGAAAGGATACAATTTTCTTTATATATCAGTAGAAGACACTTGAAAGAACATATGCTCAAAATATTTTATTTATATTTGTTAATTAAACTATTTTACTGACTTCCTCTTGTTTAGGTTTGGGACCGACATTTACCTCCAGCGTTACAGGTGGGAAGTAAAGAGGTCTGGTCATGTGACCTTTCACACTAGATGCATGAAATTGATATTACTTAGAGTAGACACACTATTACTTTATTTTAAAACTTCAATTAATTGCCAAAAGTCGAAACAATGTTTTTAGAGCTTCTGGAAGTTAGAAAAAATGTCTGGCAACAATTGTTGCCGGTGGGATTAAATGGGTTAAGAACCAAATCTGTAGTTAAATATTTTAGTGGAAATCTTATGTTTATTAAGAACAGACCTCAAGTGTAACATTAGACAGCAAGATGGGACTAGGGAGGGATCCTTGGGGAATGCCATGTCTAAGTGAAAAACAGACAAATTGAACTTTTTATGTTGCACTGCAGTCTGAAAAAGGGTTTGGAAACATTTCTTTTGTTTATCAACCTGTTCTTAATTCCTCTACTGTTTGTCAGTTCTTCAGTGTCGTATGTTGCACATGCTGCTTTCTGGTATTTGACTTTCTCTCACAGTGGTGTGCATATAGTGCTGAGGGGTCTGCTCCACTATGACGCAATAATTCTTGCGTTATAGTTTTTGTTGGTAAATGCAGATAAAGGCAAACGTAGCTAATCTCTAATTGTTTCTGTTTTTTTTTTGTTTCCTTGAGAAGAACAGAGACATTTCCTCCTGTGTCTGGACCTGCTGAAGCCGGCGATATGAGGCTAAAGATCTCCCAATCAGAAGTAAGAAAATACCTGATATTTTGAGGTTAATATTAATTTAAGAATGCAATTAATAAAAACAAGCTTAAGCCAAAGCTTTTAAAATTACGAGTGCAATTGATTCCTTTGGACATATCTCTAGACGTGCAAGATATTTGAAAATGTCCAAATGCGAATGCAATGAATTTGTATTCTTAATGACATTCTGTGTGTCTACAGGTGCAAGCTCTGATTGAGCAGGAGGTCCACAAAGCTGTGGCAAATAAAGAAAGGCAGATTGAGAGTATTATTCAACACATTCAAGACACAAATGATAAAGCCAGCGTCGAAACGTCCATTCAGAAACTAGAGGTGGGGGGAAATGTTTTGTTTTTGTTGTACACATCTGTACCGTCAGCAATCAGGCCAGAGAGAAAGTTAGACATCTGGAATGATGCTCTTCAGATGAATGAGTCTAAAATTATTTGGACACAAGAACAGAGAACATGCGTGGCATAAACAAAGTACAGCATTTCAGGAAAATAATCTCTTACCAGTAGCGAAGCAAGATGGACATATCATGGCTTGATTATGCAACAGGATGATACATTGTATTGGAGGGTGTTAAAGTAAATGAGACACGGGGTTACTGTGGTGGGCAAGGGGCAAAGCACGACCCATATATTGAGGCCATAATCCTCGTAGTAGTGGTCGCAGGTTCGATTCCCGGCCTCGCGACATTTGCCGCATCTCATTACCCTCTTTCCTGTCTAACTACTTTCAGATAAAGGCCGCTAGAGCCAACAAAACCTTAAAAAAAAAGTAAATGAGACATTTGCAAAAAAAAAAAAAAGGAGCAGTTTTTACTGAAGGTTTTTTCTTTCTTTACTAGAGTCGAATCGATGCCATAGCGAGGAGAGCGGAGGTGGCTCTCTCCCACTTAGCAAGTATTCAGAAACAGGTTGGTACAATCTCATACTCTGTTTATGGGTAACTTTTATCTTAATCTTAATATTTTAACAACAATAATAATATATAATAAATATATCCCCAAATTTGAATCTTAATTTTCAACATCCTTGTAGAGTTCTGCATCCTCCACTGGTAACACTGACATCCTCAGGTACGTTCAGCTTGTTTAATTCTTCATCAATGAAGACCCTGAATTTGTGTGTGACTTGTTCTCATTGAATAAAGGTGGAAATAATGAGGTTTGTTGTGAACTTTGTAGGAAAGGCCCAGAGCATGACCCTTTAGAAGCCTCGTCACAGAGTAAGAGCTCATTCAGCAAAATTGCTTTGGTATCCAAATTTACATGGCACTTGTTTTTATTTTGTGTGCTTGTTTCCTTTTAACCACAGTAGACACGATCAGAACAAATTGTGAAGCGAAAAGTGGGGAGCTTCTCAAAATGATAGTAAGTATAGAGCAATTTATCCCTTATTAGTAAATCAGTCTGTTTAGTCTTGAACTATCTAATGCACAGTTTCCAAGAAGGATAAGTGCATCAGCTCAGATTTTCTTTACAAAACCTGCACATTGGGGTAGAATTAAAATATTTTGCAATGACAGTATTTTGTCATTGCAATGTTTTTTTTTATTGCAATGACAATAACATTGTTGGTGTAAAAGGTATTAGTATTTCGTCTTTTTAGCCATAACTCAACCAGTTTAATCATTTGAATTCTAACAAAGTGGAGAACATCTTCAGAGTGAAACATGTACATTATCCAATAGTACATGGATAATGTACTATTATCCATGTACATTACTAAAGTAGCAGTAAAGTGCTGCTACTTTACTGCTAAACAGCAGTAAGTGAATTCATATTTTGAAACACATATGCAGCATTTACTGACAGTCTCAGAAGGAAAAATGTTTTCTATAACACATATTTGATTGTGACTTCTTCTATTCATAAAATGAATATACATATTTTTTCTCAAAAGATAGTTTTAAAAAACAAACAAACACTCTTTACTCAAATTATTGTAGTTTGATATTAAAATTAGTTTGATTACACACTGTAAAAAATATAATTCCAGCAGCTGTAATTGTCAGAATTTTACTGATTTTATCTGATAAAATTAGAGACGTAAATTAGAGACTCCCCCCCCTTTTTTAGCAGTGCAGGCGGCAAATAGCCAGATATCATTTTGTCAAATAATTGTTGTTTGACTCGTAGTAAAGCAGCTTTTCATTGGTTTGTTTTGTTAAGGACACAGCAAGAAACACACTGAAGAATATTCGTGCTGACAATGAGGGTAAGTTCATGTCATAGCAGCAAATATTTTAGTCTTTAAGGTAAAAATTGATTTCTGGTACTTGGTTTATAGAATAAAATATGGCTAACGTGCATTTTTAACTATTCAAAAATATCTACAAATATAATATATTTATTAATTATAATCTTTTCATTTTGTGTTCTGCCTCTTCTGATTTGTGCGAAGTGTTGACCACTGCCATGGCGGATTTAGAGGACCCTCCTCCTGTTCTGACGCCTCGGTGTTCTCCTGATTCTAAGGTAAAATTGTAAAATTATATTTTTGCTTGTTTAAGCATATTGATTTGAGTATTTTTTTTACCGTTTAGAAATTCATTTCAATAAACAGTGTAGGCTTTGTGTTGTCAGAAGTGATGCAGTACGAGTTAATCTCTTAATTTATAATGCATGATTATAAAATCTTTGTGCACTAACAATTTTATACAGCAGATCATAGTGTGGCTAACTATGCAGAAGCTGAAACAACTTCTTTTTAAGTATAGCATGGATATACCCACTGACGTCTAAGTAGATATATTTTCCTTCATAGGAAAGAAAAGTGGGACAAAAAAATCAGTGGTCAAGTAATGAAGGTAAGTTGCTCTGCAGATATTTTACTACACCAGATAAATCAATTTTTATGACTGCATATAAATATGTTGTGTGATTCCACACACACAAGTGCCAACATTTACAGTTCATCCATTTTTCTTTTACACCAGCATCTTGTATTTGTAACGGATTAGCTGGAATACAGTGTAAAACAAATATTAAACAACAGGCACACAGTAGAGCCTCCTATCCCGAGTCATATACACAGTGGCAGTGACAAATGTATTCACACCTCTTATTTCATATGTTGTCACATTGAACCTTAAACATAAATATGTACGTCTCATTTGAATTTAACGTGAAAGACCAACACAAAGTGGTATACGAGAGTGAATTAGAAGGAAAATTAACACAATTCAGAGCTTTTGTTTTACAAACAAAAAACTGAAAAGTGCGGTGTGCAAAAGTTTTCCAGTTGATTAGATTCAATTGAATCAATCTGCATTTGAATAGAAACCAAGCTGTTTGTTGTTATTCCCTCCTGTTTTTCTGTGACTGGGCAGATTTATGTGAGAAGCCGTCGCCACCGTGTCTTAGTCCCTGTGTCTCTTCAGAGCATAAGGTAGGATTGGAGTCTGCTTACTTGTTAACATTTACTTTCTTTATATGCTGTTTTTTTAAAATACTTACACACTTTCAATTTCATAAAATTGAAAGAAGATTAAATTTCATCACCCATTGCTTTTGGTCTTATGTCACCCTGTTGGTTTCTCTGGATGCACTGATGATCAACTTCAATGATTTTGCAAAACAACAAGTGAGTGCATGTAAATGGAAAAAAAAAATAATTGGGATGATTTAAGTTTGAACAGAGAGGAACTTTCAGTCCTTAGCTTGAAACCCTTCCTAAGTTCCTGCAGGGTGAAAATACAAGGAACATAACGTAAATCTAGCTACAACTTCAACAAGCAAAGTTAATACTTCTCTTTTTTCAGGTGATACAAGCAATGTAGCTTTGCGATTTTTTTATTTATTTATTAATTTTTTTTTTACATTAAAACAGGTAATGATACTTGTTCATGTGGACTATTTCAATTTCCACGAGTTAGAAAATGTCAATTTTGAAGTGGGCTGTGTTTCTTGGTCAGTTTTTCAACATCCTGAACGATTTGCTTTCACTGAAGGGTAGCATTTTGGATCACATAATGAAAACCTGGGCACAGTTAGTGTTGCAGCATAGAGTCCTAAAACACATCAGACCTAGTTGTGGAATAGGAGAAGCAGCGTGGCGTTGAGCTGTTTGAACGCACTCCTCAAAGCCCTGTTAAAAGATGTGGACTATGTTTAGATTTTAGATAAAACTTCCTGTCGCTGCATGTTCAACGCAAATTTTGCCGTAAGCGTATCTGTGGATATGCAAAGGGTGAGCCTGAGGTGCAAGTTGGTAGCAGCCGTTTAAATGTGTAGATCTGTTTTTATATTACTGTGTATGCATAATTCTGCCCATATGGGTTAAAAGCAGAAAATAAATTTAAATCTGCACACAGATACATGTTTGTGTCAGTATCACTTTAATACTTAAGTAACACAGGAATTGTAAGCATCTTGCTGACACTGTAAATGTTAATGCAACTGAGAAATCAACCACACATTTTCCATAAGATTTTATTTTGTTTTTGTTGTTTTTCTCCTTTTGGTTTGTCAAATTCAGAAGATTGCCAATATAAAAAAAGAGGCAACAGATTCCCGCAACGAAGACCACGATAATGAGAATCAAGACTATTTCGATGAGCCCATGGCTAAACGGTTAAAAATAGAAGCTTCCTCTCCTCGCCACAGTAGCAGTCCCGCACCCAATGATTTGGAAGGCATGGAGTCGATGAACAACGCGGAGGTATTTCAGATGCTCCACAGATGGAAGACAAAGAACTTTTTGCAACTCTCATCACATCTCTTTGACCCCCCCCAATAGGATATGCTCATCTGTCCGCCTCTTCCCAACATCCCCGTCCCAGCCGTCCTGAAGAAGGAAGCAGCTTCGTACAAGATGCCTCCGAGAGTAGACGTGAATCTGGCCTTCATCAGGAATCCGACTCGAGTCTCCGTCCTCTGGAACGTGGAGGACGAAGACCCCAATTTGCCACCGATGGAAAGCTACACGTAAGAGACAGCCCTGAAAAAAGGACCCTGTTGTGAGGAGGGAGGTGGTTGCTACTATTAAAATATATTGAAAATATTGTGAAGGAGAAGAGTTTAATGCCGCACGTTTCCTCTCTCTCCCTGCTGCAGCATCCTGCTGACGATGGAGACCTCTAAGGGGAGCGGCGTCTTCCTCAAGTGGGATACTTACGATAAACTGCAGGCCAAGTCTCTGCCCATGTGCGCTCTGATCAATAAGTTCAAGCGTGGGCACAAGCTGTGTGCTGTTGTGGTGGGCAAAGACATATTTGGTCGCTACGGACCCTATAGCAAAGTCGTTACGGCGATTCTACCAGACTAATTCAGAAGAGGATGCAGGCAGGACGACTTTGAAACCTAAAAGCTTTCATTTATTCCTTTGATTGTTCAAAGGAATAAATGAAAATGCGTAAGAACAACATGTTATTGTTGTTCTTACGCAGGCAGAATTATTTGTAAGTAAAACAATATGCACTCAAATGCCCATAAAAAAAAAAATTAAACAGTTTAGCTTTAGAATGATGTCTCTTAAAAGTTTTACAGTCAGGTAAAATAATTGCAGGCAAGCAAGATTTTAACAAAATATTGGATTTTGCATATTTGCAAATAAAGTTCACTTTTAAATGTTACTTTTCATCAGGTATAAAAAATTTTCCATTGTAAAGTCAAAACAATTTAACAGATTTTAACTTAAATTTTGTTGAATAAAATCTTTGTTACATTTTACCTGAATAATTTACTGATGTTTTTTCAATCTTAGGAATGCTAAATGTAATTTGGGTCACAACATCAGCGAGTGCCTTTCTCTGTGTTTAAAAGGTGTTTATTTCCTGGTTTTAAACCAGGAAATAAACAGGTTTAAAACCAGGAAATAAACCTGTTTATTTCCTGGTTTAAAACCAGTTGGAACATTTGCATTTGGGTTTTCTACACTAACGTCGTGTTTGAAACAGCCTCTGCTTTGTTTGCTCGTGTTTGAGCTTCGTGCTTCGGCTCCTGCTGAATCCAAAAGATGACATCCATTTTTTCTCAGTCAGGTCATGTTTTTATCCAAATTTGATTTAGAGAAATCCGATCTGACTAAATTGATGACATTTCTGTGACATTATCAGTTCATTTACGTTAATTAACTCTCATCCAAATAAAGGTTTTAGGAGAAGAAAATTGTTTTCTAACAGAGTGTATTAATTAAATGTTACAAACTTGGATTTCTGAAATAGATAGACACTGATAAGGGTAAGGACATGTAAATTGAACATTACATCTTCGTTGTGCAAAATTCGGGGCATGAACTTTCTTTTTTTCGAACACCTCGTATGCAGGGATATCTTTCGTCAGGGTCCAACAGTAATCAATAATCATGACTGTATCCCAGAATCCCAAACTAATATGTAACTTAGTTCAGAAAGTTGACCAGATAGAGCAAAACCACTGTGATTTTTAAATTCAGCTCATCAAAATCACCCTAAAACAGCTGAAAAACCTCAGACAATTATTTGGCTGTTGATCAGTGTAGTTTTTACCTGTTAACCCAAAAATCTGTTTACAGACTTTGTAGATTTAAACACCTATAACACCGAGTTCAAACGGATCTTTTTCACATCTTTCACATTGCAACCACAGTATATTTAAATACTTCAATGTATTTTATTTGGATTTAATGTCGCAGACCAAGACAAAAAAAAAAAAAAAAGCATAATTGGGAATTAAATGAAAGGTTTGCTTTCTTCCTTTTCAAATTGAATTAATAGAGTCTGATGTACTTATGATTTTACCTTCTTACACTTCCCAAGTGGTTTCCAAGAAATACTAGCCAGGCTTTCAGCTGTTTCCCATACGAGGAAAGCAAAGTTATCATGTACTAGTTTGTATCAGTAACACATTGAGTGAGCAATTATGAAGAAATAGAAAGTGTTGGGCCTGATGCTTGTGGTTCACTGTCTGTGCTCTGATTAACAATGAATAAACTGGACTTCAAGGATAGGTGGATAAGTGTCCCCTAGTGTGAAATGTTTTTCTTAAAAAATAAAAATCAGAACAATAAAACATTACCTGTTTGATTAAATTCTTCTTATTTTGATATATGAGGGACAGGTAAGATCTCCAGCTAGCGACATGACTAGTAACAGCTCTGTGTTTGTAAATAACACATCCATGGTAAAAAAACAACAAAAAAAAGCTTCTTTGAATACAAGGAAGTATGTGGTCATGTATCTGGCTCAGCTTTCATACAAACATCCTTTTTTGTGTAAATACTGACCAGGAAACCCCATTGGGTTGACTAAGAGGGCTATCATCTGCTGTTCTGTCCTGTAGTGTTTGCATTAGGTCGTTGATAAGTAACCAACTTTTCAGGCTGCAAAGATGTTAGATCTGTTATTGGGACTGATTTCAGGTGAGCAAAAATGTTTAATTTATAATAATATATTATTAAAATGTTCAATACATGAACATTTTAGGATGTTGCTTATGTAAGTTATATCTGACTCCATGAATTGCAGCCTGGTTGATGGCTGTGAAATTATTTTTGGATTATTCAAATACAAACACTCATTCATTCACAGCCCAGGACAAATTTATGTAAAGCTTGTTTTCTTACAAAATGCAATGTTGTTCCTGGTTTACCCCAGTCATACACAGAATTTTAAACAGAAAAATAACCTTTTGATAAAAATATGGTGATTAAAAACTACACAGACACTCACCAAACAAACTCTCACAGGTGGGAAGAGCGACACAGCAGCTTATCTGGGACCTTGAACTACTTATGGCACAACTCACGGGCCAACAAAGCTTATTCGCTACTTGTGTAATGCTCTTAAAGTCACTTATTTCATAAGTTATAAACAAAGTTTCAATAAGGTTTTGATAAAGTTAAGATCCCCAATTCCTGCCATCTGGATCTAGCTATGGAGACCAGTGATGATGACCTGAAGATTAATGGGACGTGGTCCAGCATCAATGATCCATTGTTATGACAGCTATTGCTACAGTATTGCCAACTTGCTGTATAATGCAGCATGTCAGGAAGTAAAATTTCTGTAACGGAATGGCAGAACACTGAATCTCGAACACACCATTACTTTTACTTACGTTTTCTATATCAAAATAAATCCCTGCTGCTCCCTAAAACGTCAAAAAATATCCCATGCGTTTCATGACATATTAAAAATGAACTGTGTGACAGGTGTTCCCAACCAAAGGACTGGAGATGGAAATTAGCCCTGGCAACAATCTGGTATATTGGAATTATTTCATAAATAGAAGATGCAAATATATGGCTAGATTTTCATATTTATCCAAGTTATTTAAAACCTTGTTTAAGTCATAACCAACACTGTCAGCGAGACTGATGTCGGATCTCAACATATTAATATTCAAAATCCCCCCTCAAATTTGCTCAGTAGAGAACAGTGAGGTTACTGTATATGTGTATGTATTCAAAACATTTCATATATGGACTGCCTTGTTGTGTGTGTTTAAATCTTTGGTGTGTCAACAGAATCATCACAGTAACAAAGATGTTGGGCCAATTACTTAGACTGGTTTCAGTTGAGGGAAGCTTGACATTGATTATTATATGAAGAGTTAATACAATTTACTTATAGATATCAACATTTTAGCACGTAAATCAAAACTGACTGCTGATTTATGATGGTCACAAAATTATCACTATATCGCACTACTGTATAAAAGTAAATTTTTTTGTTGTTCCTTTGTAATATTGTTTGACAAACTGAATTTGAGGTTTTCAATAGCTGTAAATAATAACCGTCAGTACAGTTTAAATATCATTCTCAGAGTAATGAATATATGAGTTTGACCTTTCAATTTAATAATCAAAAACAAATGATCAATTCAACTACATCTTTATTTATTGAGAAGACTTCACAGATAACCAAAAAAAAAACTGATAGAGTTCAACAATAAGACACAGGAAAAATGCATTATCTACATTATTACAACACAACACCCACATTATTGATCCAACTCAACTCAAATTTCACGTGAATCACTCACTTTGCAGGAAACCTCAGATTCATTCAACATGACCCACCCATCAAGTACCAACTCCTCCACATTCAGATTTCTCGCAGCCAATGAAAAGCATGAGGGAGATTACTATTGTTATTATGAGAAGACAGTGAGGAATCAGACCAAATATCTTATATCGTCCAAATAAAAATAGCTGTTGTAAGAATGGGGAATTTTTTTTTTTACATTGTAGACAGAATTGCAAGTTAGTGTGATTTCATATTGCAAAGAAAACACAAAGTTTTCAAGTTGTAGTTTGTTGTGATGATTTTTATCATCACAAAAATCCAGTTACTTTCACAGAAGAGTTTTAAAGCTATTTAGATCCACTGCACTTCTGTTTGGAGATCTTTTCTTTGTGTAAAATATAACATCACAACATATAATGTGCCATAGCTATGCAAATTTTTTTATTGTATTGATTTAAATTTAATGTATACTGACATGAGTAGTCTTGGTAAAAACATGTATTAAAACTTAAGCAAGAGAACTATGAGGGCATAAAGAAAGTCCCCAAAACAAATTCCAGTGACTTAAATCCCCTAAAAGGCAAATGAATCCCTTTAAACAGAAACTATTCTTTGTAAGAGCCTTGTTTTTTTTAGCCAGTTAGATTATGGAAAGTACTAAAAATGAATACAGCTTTTCATCCAAAGGCAGCTTCATATTTGTATATTGCTTTACTAATGTTTTGTTTGTAGGCAAATTTGTAGGCTATAAAACCTCTATAAAACACAGATAAAGGTCCGACAGACCTTATTACATCTTATTTCCTTGAATTTTGCATTTTGTAGATCTAATCATAATATGCAGAAGAGCACTAGAGGTTGTTACAGGATACCTGACAACAAGCTCAGATGAAACTAATTTCAGCACGGACTCTTCTTCGCTGTGCCTCAATTTAATCTTTTGTTCATATGCTCAGTCAACAGGTTGGTGAATAATCTGCTGCTTTTAGGTGAGAAAAATAGATGATTTGTTTATGATTCATGTTTCAGATTTATACAACGATCCTATGTACATTATTGGTTATTCATGCAGATGTGGTTTAAAACAGAAGCTGGGAAAACGTAAGGTTATGAAAAAGACAAAATAATTGTACATAATCTTAAATTAGGTTGAAGTAAATTAGAAATGGTAACAAATTATTTTAAACAGAATTTATTTTTGTTCGATCCCTCATCAAATTTTGTCTTCTGATGATTTATTTGTCAAGAATGAAATTAACCACACTGAATGGATAATTTTTTGCTTATTTCTTCTATTGCAGTCTCTTGTTTCCTGTCTTCATATTCTGCATCAGGTTGGTTCACTTGTCACAAATTGCACAATCTCTGTGGTGGTTCATATTAAATCAAGCTTTGAGTTCTTTCTTTTTAGATAATCTGATCAGATTAGTTGGATCAAACAAGCCATGTTCTGGAAGAGTTGAAATCTATCATGATGGTGTCTGGGGAACAGTCTGTGATGATGGTTGGGACCTAAATGATGCTGAGGTGGCCTGCAGACAGCTAGGCTGTGGTCCTGCTCTGGGTGCTCCACCATTAGCTTACTTTGACCAGGGGACTGGACAAATATGGCTTGATGATCTGGTCTGCTCTGGAAGTGAAACTTCTCTTGGTGCTTGTGGGCACAATGGATTTGGGACTCACAATTGTGGACATGGCGAAGATGCTGGTGTCATCTGTTCAAGTAAGATTATGTTCTTTACGTTTATAGTTTTCTGATATAATTTATTTAATTGTTTCCATAATCAAAAACTTTGATATTTTGAAAAAGAGTAATAATTTTGGACAGATTTTAATTTGATTAGGAATAAAGCCCTTGTGGCACTAAACAGATCCATAGTTTAATGATTAAAAAAACAGAGGGAATGTAGGGGGAAAAAAAATAAAATATGCTTTTGTCAGTAAGGATCTGTCTGAAGAACATCCACAGGAGATATTTGCATATTGTCTACTTTGTTAAATACATTTGATTTTCCATTATTTTATGAAAATTTACAGATTCAATCAGATTAGCTGGATCAAACGAGCTATGTACTGGAAGAGTTGAAATCTATCATGATGGTGTCTGGGGTACAGTCTGTGATGATGGTTGGGACCTAAATGATGCTGAGGTGGCCTGCAGACAGCTAGGCTGTGGTCCTGCTCTGGGTGCTCCACCATTAGCTTACTTTGACCAGGGGACTGGACA
>CAEFZY010052433.1:0-10848 GCA_903066815.1 Brachyrhaphis roseni
AAAATCCCATTATATTAGGAAGACAACAAAGTGCATAGTATTGTTTTACTTGTGTCTGAAATACGACTTTGTCTTTTGTAGCTGTCATAGTGACTCAAAGCGAAAATTTGCGCATGCGGTTGTGACGTCAGAGCCTTACGCGCAAACAGCCCATACATAGTAACACAGCACTAAACAGGGCTGGTTAAAAAACATACGGTAAAAGTCACTGAGAGGCATTAACTTGCGTCTTCCTCGACACATATATTCCACCTGTCTCACTCTTACCTTTTCTGCTGGTGCGCCCCTGGCAGCGTTAGAAAAAAAAAAAAAAAACATAAATAAGCCACATCGTTGTATAAGCCGCAGGGTCGACAACGTGTGACAAAAGTCGCGGCTTATAGTCCGGAAATTACGGTATATGTGTGTATATATAAAAAGTTTTAAAATGATCCAACTTTATGTGTACCAAAGTAAGCACCATTTCTGTATTTTTTCATTTATTAGATATAGATAGAAAACCAAAAAGTTTAATATATCCCAAAAACTATGAAACACATCAAACCTGAGTTTTAAGGGTGTCCTTTCTTTATAACTAGATGGTATGTATGTATGTATGTATGTATGTATTAAATGTTTCAACACTGTTCTTCAAACATCTAGTTTGTGTTTATAAATGAACCTTAAAGCAAAAGCGTAGAACCAATCAGTGCTTTATCTGGAGTCTGTCCATCAACATCCTTGAATGTAGTTTGATATACTTCTTTTCCTTATGGTTTAGCAAAAAGGTTGATTTAATTTATAATCCTAATTCAGATTACAAAGTGCATCATGGTAATCCCATCACAGCTAATTGTATGAAGCAATTAAAGTCAGGGAAACATATTAGGTTTTAAATGTGAGGACTGTTTGATGCAATTTGTTCAACATTTAAGCTAATGATATTTAAGTCAATCCATTAAGCAGGTTGGAGGGCGATCTTGTTTGGCATAAATGGGTGTGTGTGTGCGTGTGCACACACAGGTTGGGGGGTAGCAGCTGGTCAGGCATGGATTGACTTAACCCCTGTCACTCAGATGGCTTTTGTGTTTTACACTTTTCCAAAACCAGGGGCAGATGTCCCCGACACCCCAGCCACATATACACATACACACACGCGCGCACACCCCGTGCAGGTTAACTTGTGACATACAACAGGATTAGCTGGTTAAGTTCAAAGATCCAGATATTATGACACAAACAAAGATTTTCACTGGTCAGTTTGTTTCACTTGTCATAATAATTTCAAATGTTTATATGTCAAAGAGATGTCTTAAGATAAAATATTCAACTACTGCTGCCACTAGCATATAGTATATGTTATTGATGCTTCTCAAGCAGGAGTCAGCAGAAATTTCTGTTGAAATGATAAAACTGCAAATACCAGCATGAATGTGAACCACTTATTGACTTTGTTGAGAGCAGTGATGGTTCAAGAGTCTAACAGCTGCTTGGAGGAGTGATCTACAATAATGTTCCTTTGTGCACTAAGGATGCAGACGTCTGTCACTCTCCAGTTCAAGTAAGGCTTGTCTGAGCTCCGGCAGAACAGAATCTGAATGAATCTTGTTTCCTTAAGAAGAATCAATGTCAACATTTTCTGTTTGCTGCTGAATGAAGCAAAAAATATATACTGAACCCTTTTTTAATCTCTCTATTGAAACTTACATAAAAATAAATGGTAAATGGACTGAACTTATATAGTGCATTTCCAGTCATTTTGACCACTCAAAGTGCTTTACACTAGAGTCACATTCACCCATTCGCACTCACAAACACACACACTTATACACCAATATGCAGATCAGTAGGCAATTTGGGGTTAAGTGCCTTGCCCAGAGGCTCATCGACATGTGGAAGGAGGAAGCTGGAATCAAACCTACAACCTTCTGATCGCAAGACGACTACTCTACCACACAGCCACAGTCGCTAACCACAACTGGAACTTTTTAACTAAGTTATATTCTGGACAATGATTTTTGTAAACTTCCCAAATTATTAAGAGGCGATATACCAGACACGGCAATTGAAGTATTGGTGGGAAAGAGGGACTTTCTGTGTCTGGATTAAGACTTTATAATCAGATTCACATTAGAATTCATTTCTCCTTTAGGCCTCATTGTTCTGCGCTCTCTGCCTCCCCGCTCTGAGTGAAAAGGAGTTCCCTCTGCGATGAATGTTAACCAGTCGCAAGATGAGTGTGAGCCAAGCACTGCTGTGTTGTTTTGATCCACTCAGGCAGATCAGCATTTGACTGAGAAGGTTTTAATAGCTCTCTGGAGTTGCTCCATAAATAGCTTGGCTTTGGCCATTATTTGTCCCTGTTTCCTTTCTTTTGAGAGGGAGACCATTGTGTGCCATGCTACCAAGCCAAGGCAATCACTTCCACTGCTCTGAGCAGTTTGTGGCGTATGAATGCTCATGATTTATCATCTACTCTCTATTAAAATCTGTTGGTCAGATTATGGCAGAGCATCCGCTAATCAAAAAAAGTTCATCTGCCCATTAGTCATACTGCTCTAACATTAGCAGAAAGTGTTTAGAGCTAAATGGGTATTGCTGTTATTTGCATTTTTAACATATGAAAATATGTTGTTCTTTTGCATTTTCTAAAGAATAAATCTAATGAACAAGTCTGAAGATTGAAAAGATCCTTGAAGATGTTTTTTAATGAGCCTTTAATAATTCATAGCTTTGCACAAAGTCCAGACTTTATACTCACAGATAATGACCATCTAAACCAAGGGTCTGTAGCCTTTAGACATTCCACAATGACTCTTAACTCAAGCTAAAACATATGAACAACCAGCTAATATTTTTAAATTTAGACATAATAACAAATTCAGGGTTTAGACATTTTTTGGTTGTTTTATCAAGTTAGTTGTTAACATGACAAGCATAGCTGACAATGTGTAATGCCACACTTCTTGTCTTTTTATAAATATTCCTTTTTCAACTAATTTTTCAATTCAGTTTATTTATATAGCACCAATTCACAACATATGCCATCTCAACACATTTTGCAAAAATTCATTTTAATTCAATCATACATACATTCCAATTGATACTAGTTATCTATTGGACTGTAAATTTAATTCATTATTGAAAGTAGATTAAAAGGTTTCTAAGGAATCCCATCAGGTAGCATCAAATCATTGTCGTGGATGAACACAATCGGAGAGACAATCGTTTTCTTTTTATCTTTACAGCAATCCCTCATACTGAGCATGTAGTGACAGTGGAGAGGAAAAACTCCTCTAGCAGAACCAGACTCAGTACAAGTTGCCATCTGCCAAGACTGACTTGGTGTTTGAGAAGACAGAGCAGAATGAAGAAGAAGAAACTGATGAACTGATGTAGGATTATTTTGAAGTTCTTGAAAGTAAAAAGTTCAAAGCAGGACAGATGATGGCAGCATTATGTCAGCCGATGACCTCCTCCAGGAAGGAATCACAGCCAATCAGAAGGCCAGACCAAGTGTAGCTTCAATGGAGAGAAAATAACAGATAAAACTAATTTAACAGTTGAAATAACGGCAAATAATACAAATTGGAGAGTAGAAGAAGAAAGAGAGTTTCTATTTTCCAGCCTGTAGACGAATTGTTCAGGGTAACAGCAGATTAAATTAAATGAAAGCTTTGCAAATTTTGAGGTTTTACTTTAACCTTCACAAAATCATCTGAACTGTCAAGATAATTGTATGACTTTAAATGAAAGTGCTCACAACCTTTTGAATATGCTTGATATATTGAGAGCTCTGCAGTGTTAGACAGCAGTGTTTACGCTAGTAACTGCAAATGAACGGGCTGCAGGTTGTCTTACTGTCGCGGCTGTAAACAGAACAGAAATACTGGCTTGTATTTACATGGAAACCTGCCTGCAGAGTCCTGTGAGGTCAGAAATCCCAGCTGTTCCTGGGAGTCAGAGTGAACTTCCTGTGAACTTCTGACAGCAATAGTGTACCTGCTGATGAGCCTTTCTCCTACACCGTCCCGTGTGGGTGGTCGCCGCATTCACAGTGGCAGGGTGGGAGGTGGTGCAGCAGCCATTGTTGTAGATAAAGACGAAGGCTGAAGCTATTCGTTTAGTAAATTAGTCAACAGGACTCATTTATGCCCATCACCTTGAAAGTGACCAACTGACATTTACCTGCTGAAGCTATTGGTCAGCTGCTGCTAAGCTCATTAAATTATTCAGTAAAACTTTTTAAAGAAACGTTTCCATCCAACCTGCTGATCCTCCTGAACAGAATCCTACATGTTATTGCTTATTGCTGCCACTTGGGGCAGTCTCATTGACCTTTGGATCAATAGTGTAAACTTTTCTTGAGATTGAGAAAAGTGTGGTATTATTAGTTAAAAGTAGAAAAAGGTTGGTGTCATCCTCGACTGAGAGGGTATTTTAACATCTACTATTTAGCTGTGTTGCTCATAAAAACCTCGTTTTCATTATTAATTGAGATAAAGTATATTTTATTCAGCCACAATAAAACTAACCTTTAATTCAATGTAGCATCCAGCCAAATAGGTGTTGACATTGTCCTCATATGTCTTTTAGAGGACTGACTGAATGCTCTCTGCAGAGCAGATGAAATCTGCATGCAAAATCAAAAACCCTTTAGCTCTAAGTGAGTCGCATTATTCTAGATCTCAAAATAATATTGTCCCAATGTCAAAATCTAGCTCCCTGCTGTGCTGTAGATACTGCATCTGCATACGCTCTGACTAGGAATCATTACAGATAACATTAACCCCATTCCAAACTAAGCATGATCTTATACTGAGTTGCTATTTTGGTTTCAGATCTTGGCTCAAAAACACAACAGGGTAGCGCTACTAAATTTCTCATTTCAGTATCTTTAATCTATATTCTTTTTTTTTTTTTTTTTTAAGGCAATGACTTCATGCAATCTGCTGGGTTTCCTTAGAAACTTTTTAAACTACTTTGAAAATAAGCTGAACTTACTGTACCGTTTGATAATCAATTGAAATGTATGTGTGACTGAACTGAAACTATATTTTTGTAAAGTGCCTCGAGACATTTTTGTAGCCTCGAGACACTGAGACAACAAAATGAACTGAACTGAATCTTTTGCTTTTTATAATCCCTTCTTGATTCTTTCTTCCCTCAGCAGCCAATCACAGCGACCATTCTCAGTGGATTTGAGAGGATCTGGTGGGACATAGCACACTGGATGTTGTAAATGCTGAAAAATCTCTCCAGTAATAATTCACAGACAGTTTATGAGAGTAGCTTTTTGAATAGTGAATGATGTGCTCTTTTAATATTACATTTAAAATGTTTCACAACTAGCACACATCAGAGCTATTAATCAAACATAGCAACTGTGCCATTTGTCTTTGCCAGCCTGCTGTGTCGGTGTCACTGCTGCCGAGATGCAAATCCTATAAATGCCACAAACACATCAGCACTTCAATTAATGCTATTAAATGAAGCAGGGGCCACTGTCACTCACTATAAGTGACCTGGTTACTGAAAAGCTCTAAACCAACAAGGCTTCTTTTTATCAAAGTGACCTCCCTGAAATTGGATTCAGTCAAAATGGATCCAGCACATTTCTTCTAGCTTGATAGGAAGAAACTTTAGAGGTGCTATATGTTGTAGAGCACCAGGACAGAGGCAGACAATGTGAATTGTTTAACAATTACAACATTTATTAACGTTCATATTCTCACACACATTAATATCAAAGACCAGTTTGAGTCAAGAGGTGACTCAAATTTTAGACTGACACTCAGAGTAGAGTGACAAAAGACCTACAGAGGAACTCAAATGCAAATGGACTCTATGGAAATAGTGACCAACACAACAATAATAATCAATACACAAATTATTAAAAAAAAATTTCCTTAGATTTGAATGCATGATCTTTCTGTGAAATGTGAAAAGATTGTTTAAATTTGTCAGTGGCCACAACAAAACCAGAAAGAAGACTCCCTGGGGGCATTTTGACTTATGTTCAGATTTTGAAAGTGTGTATTCTATTCTTTCGAATGATGTCAAAAATGTTATATATACATTTAGCTAACAAATTCCAGAAAGGAGGCTTCACTTTCCAGCAGCACAACAGTATAGACTGTACTTTGCTTTGAGGACAGTCCCTTTCTCTTTCCTTTGTTGGACTGATTCATGATGAAACTACCCTGCATTCTGTATAAAACTGAGACTGAACAAACAGTTGTTCCATTAACAGCTTCTGTTTGTAACTCTAGCTGTGTGATAATAAAGGCAGGACTGCGGAGCAGGCTGTCTGCACATCAGCACATTGGTTTTAACTGGCAGCATGCAGTAATATTGTCCCTCAACATAATGGCAACACTTGTTCCAATAAAACAGACAGTTTTACACCATGTTTTCACTGTAAGCTTTTATTTGCCTGCAATAACAGTGCCGTGAATACATCAAATCATTTTACAGCTCACTGTAACTCATGAATGTCGCCGCTAACAGCTGCAGCAACTCTCATTAAAACTGGTCCTATGCTGCCTGCAGATATTAGATGCTATGTAAACACATCAGCACTGTGATATTCCCCTTTCCTTGCTTTTTGTTCCTCTCATAAGGTTTAAGTCTGCATTTTTAGAACTGACTATATCAGGAAGAAAGTGGTGGCTTGAATGAATCATTGCTCATTTTTAACCAGCTAAATAAAATTAATCTGAATTTTTGATAGAATTAAAATTGTGTGACATTTAAAAGTAAATTCAAATAACGCAGTGTCAAAATCTATCAATTTCTTTTTCTATATCTTGATTAAAAATGCTCACACTAACGCATTAATATTTTTCATTTCATTATTTTTAAACCTTAACTTCAACATTCTGATCCAAAGCAGTCATGGAAAAACTCTTCAAAGGCTGAAAAATTAATCCATCTGCAAAGATCCTGTTTTATGAAAGGGAAAGTAAATATAAGATGTTTTTCACCAGATAGAGCAAATTTGGTGCCAAGTGCAAAAGTAGTACATAGTTTAAAATGTATTAACAGTTTTTTTAACAGCTGGTTTCGGGAGACTCATGGAATCTATTCTCATTGTTTAGCTCATGTCAACCTGTGGAAGAGAGCAGAGTGACACTTTCAACGCAAAGTTGAACTAAATGTTGAATTAAAAGTTAATTAAAATTGACAAATTTGCACTTAAAGTCTCCTTATTTACCAAATGACAATTCATGACAATAGTCATAGACATTCACAAAGACTCCTTCATGTTCATGACAGGTGTTATGTCACGTTTATGACAGTATTATGTCAGTCTTATGCACATCCCTTCAAATAAAGTGTTACCATATGCTAACTGGTAACACTTACCAGTTAAACAAACTAAAAAAACTAACTAAATTGATAAAACTTAAGATTTACAGAAATTCAACATAAATGGCCACAACAAAGTACGCAAGGATGATTGACAGCGCTAAGACCCTTTCATTGGTTGTTTATGGACAGAAGTGGAGTTTCTGCAGATGGTAATAGTAGCACTGGGAAGAGGTGGAAGAGTTGGATTTTTTCACAAATTATCTGTGTCATATTGTGCTGTCATAACATAGTGACACGTTTAACAAATACATATAAAACCTCTTTTTATGAAGTGCAGCTTCAAAGTCCCACCTCACACAGACTGTTATAACTCTAAAGTTACATTTTCTCAGGAAACAATGAGGCACACATCTTGACCCAAAAGGATAAATCTTAGTATCAGTGTGGTCATTTTTATCATTTTCTTTCCTAAATGGTCAAAGTGAAGATGGTCAACACATCTAACAATTCCATATTGCACTGGCCGTGTGTGAAACCAGTATTAACCATAATAATACTGAGATCAATATTTCTGTGATGTCCCAGTTATCCTGCCAGGCTGGAAAGCTGCATGCTGCAGCACCTCATTAAAATAGCAGCTGTAGTCGTGGCCATAAAGCACACAGCTTGTGTTAGCTGATAAGCCTCTATAGCCTTTTAATCACCGCATTTACACAGTTGGACTAATATTATTGTTAGACTTGACATTGTGGCGTCACAGATTGCTCATGTCAGAGAGCAACTTCTCATCGACAATTCTAATGTGACATTGCAGCAATGCAGTGTATATTTCATAGTCTTAACATTATGATGAACTCAGGCATTGATGATGAGAGCAGTTGGAGTTTGATCTGACAGCAGGAGCTGCAGCCTGGTTGACTCCATTTAAGCTGTAGAAATATCTCATTAATGATCAGTGGAAACAGCTCAATTCTGCTGTGAATACTTACTGTGTGTAAATGTGATTTCCTGGTTTTTATGTTTAATAAATTTTTTTAAAATCTCAAAACATTTTCACAAGTTGTCCTAATGGGGTATTTGTGTCTAGAATATGGAAGACAGAGATTATGTTAGTACAATTTCGAATAAGGTTGTAACTTAACAAAAATGTGGAAAAAGTGAAGCGCTGTGAATACTTTCTGGATGAAGGTTGTACAGCTAAATAAATATATATTAGACCTCATATTGCTGCACTTTAAAGTTTTTTTCATGCAGTGCCATCTGAGGGTTCAAAGGTCACAGCTGAACAGTTCAGATCCCTTAACATTCAAACAATTATGTCTTCAGATCACTGTAACGACTGAATAAGATTGTTTGCTGAAGGTTTTCCAACTTTACAGATTGGAAAACTGTATACCTAGTTTAAGGCTGTATGGCTTATTTAGGAATTTATCTGCAATCTTAAAATCTCCAGTTTGTTGTTCTTCACTAAACGGTGTGAATGTTACATTTCTTATTCTTGTTCAAATCATTGTTTTTTATGTCCCTGTTGGCCTTTTATTGCTGGTATTTTGACTTCATGGAGTAGGACTTAAAATAATTTATTTCCATTCAGTCCATTTCAGTTCAGTTTATTAATGTAGCATAAATTCTCAGTGTATGTCATTTTAAAGTTTTCAGGACAAACATGTCTAATCTATTTCCAATCACGCAAATTAAATAGTCAAATTCTTATTCAAATTCAAACATTGCCAGTCCGATATAATTTGATGGTAATACAACACAGACAGGTTTGTTGATTATAAAACACCAAATAATGAGAAAGTTTCCTAACAGAAGAAAAGCAGCTGATGCAGTAAACAGAACAAACGACACTGAATTCTGCTCGATTTTACAACTAAGTTCTCTTTGTTCCAGTTAAAACTGAGATAAGTTATAAACATGGAAAAACACAAAACTAATCAAACCACTTCACATGTAGTGTTTTAAACAATCCATAGAATGAATGAAAGAATATATGTTCTTTGGTGCTAATTGGAGGCAGAGGTCATGCATTTATCATTCCACTGTGTGTTCAGAGTAGCAATTCATTTCCAGGAGAAGCTGTTCATTTTTCTAACCTCCACAAACAGAAGGCAGGATGTAGAGCATTACGCCTCAGAGGATGGGTAATAAGCTGCTCCTCAGCCCTGTTATTGGGAGAAAAAGACCTGTTGAAAGAGAGGCTATTTAGTTAAGTAGCTAACAAAATACAAATCTCAATAACTTGGGAAATAATTGCACCACCCTCATTAAGCATTCCATCTGGGCAATTAACTTCTTTTTAGCCTCAGGGAGTTATAAATGACTGGACAGTAATTGAAGCCAGCAGTCAGCGAGAGGCTGAGATGAACTGAATTACACAATGTCATTAAAACAAATACATCAAATAATTATGCGATAGAAAATAAATGGACTGAACGCGTGTAATTGTTCTATCGAATTAGTTCTCCCAGCACTCTGAGCCATCGCTCAAAGGATCGCCGCAAGTATCCGCCTGCAGGGGCGGTAAATACCGTCCTCCATCCAGACCATTTAATAACTCAATAATTAGCTTAACGCTTTTTACAAAGTGTCTTATTGCCCTCATCGTTTAGAGTCACATAAAGGCAGAGAAGGTGGCTCTGCTTTGGATGCTGACATTATATCACTGGGAGAGGAAACAGGAGCTCTTCTTTGATTGCACCATTTATAGGATTAAGCAGGACACAATTGGAGAAAAGCTCATTTCCTGTTCCAAATATAGAAGACATGGCTGAGTAAAGCCATTATGGGAAACACGTTTTTGTCCACTCTGATAGATTACTTTCCTGATTTGGCATAAAAAAAAATGGGGATTCCTCTCCTTTTGTACCTTGAACTCTGCAGAGGAGCAAGTACTTGAAACATTTTCAGCTGAATTGATAGTGACCTGATTTATGGGCCTTATTGCGCCGTATAATTAATTTTATGCATATGACTTCCTTTACAATTACCATACGGGCCGGCTGGAGAAGTTCACTGCTTATATGAAGCCATCAATAATTGCAGATTCATCAGGGTGCAGGCTGAAAGTCTGCCTGAGGAGAGAGGGAATAACAGATTGTCTACTGAAAGTGAGACATTCTGAGAAAGGGCAAATGCTTCAGGTTGACTGAATTCTTTAAACAACTGTGTAGGACAAAAGTGATGGACATTTAAAGACTCTTCTCTTATTCTACAAATATAGTTTTTTATTTATTTAAAAACATTCTTAGCTTGACAGTTTCTGCTCGGCAAGGGTGTAGGTTTGGTCTAAGTTTTGGTGGGACCTTACAACTTACTGACCAACCAGGTCCGGACTATACATAAGGACCAACCGCGCCACAGTGCACTGCCCAGGAGCACCGACCATTTTTGACGGGGGGGAAGGGGGGGTTGGCACATTGGCTTAATAACCCCCTCCCCCCAACCATAACCATAACTTCATCATACATCTTGTGTATACAACCAGATACAGTCATACTCAGCAGATCAGTTCAAGAACACTTTACTTTTTCCTTTTCAAAATTCAGCAAA
>CAEFZY010052438.1:0-11449 GCA_903066815.1 Brachyrhaphis roseni
ACTAGAGGAAATCAGTTTTGTCAGAGTGGGATTCTCCATCCTGCAAAAGAAAAAGCACAAACTTGCTCAAAGGACCTGTCATGTTTCCTTAGTGAACTAAAGGACTGAAGTCTAAACACAAAACTAACTAATTAACTGACGTTTCTGACATTGCAAAGTAGATTATAAAGCAATTTAATCTAGAGGGAGGTATTATTGCATACAGAATATGAACGTATTCTCCAGATTAGAATTTAGTTTCCATTTCCCATTGACATTGATTAAATCACTTAATCAGACCTCTGACTCTGGACTCTACTTGCTTATTACTATAACTTCCCCTATTTTTAGCTCTTGTTTAACATCAAGCATATAATTTTGTTTTGATCACATCCAGATTTCTGTTCGCTCTCAGACTTTATATTTCTCTAAACTCGACTCCAGAAAGACATTGAATCTAACATGGCCATTGCCTTCCTACTGACCCAATCCATGAACAGAATTACAAGTTGTGAACAGTGATGTTGATTTTCTGCAATGTTTTATAATTGTAGTCTGCATGTAGTTTTAGCAATGGCAGTGGAGGAAGAGAAGGCAGCCATTCACACTTTCAAATACTGAATCAACATTTCACGTTTGGATCTCTTTGCATTTTGTGTCTTAGTGTTGAACTGGGTAAAATTTAAAAGTCCAACAGAGTCAGCGTCTCCAGGAAGCAATAATTTCTCAGAGCCTCTGAACGAAGGCGGCTGGTTTTTACCAGGCTGTTTAACCATAATATTATTTAAATATTGGTCTTCACCATTTGCTTTGCTAATAAAATAGAGATTGTTCCAAATAATCTAAAATATATTATTTCTATTTTTCCTCTTCTAGGATGTGAAAACAGTTATTGCAGTTTATTTGGAGCATAACATCCAGCTAGCAACTTTATCAAGATTAAAGCATATTTTAGGAGATAAAACTACAGAGAGACTTGAATATTTGATACTTAATTTAAACCTTCATGATGACAATTTACTATTTAATGTTTCTGCTTTGTTTTTTTCTTCTGTTTGAATTTCATTATTCTGCGTATTCTGGTAATATTTATTAAACTAAAGTGATGAAAAGTGGAATTGGTTTATTTGTAATGAACACGGAAAGATCATATATGAGCCGACTAGCTTCACCTTTTCTAACTAAACAACCCTTAAATTATTTCTGTTTGACTTTATTTTGAATCTTATTGATTGGAGTTGATTTACTGGAACAACTATCATTTCTTGTGTGTTTTAGATCTAATAAACTGTCTTAAATATTCTGTAATAATAACATTTACTTTGAAATAGTAAAACAGTAAGAAACCAATACAGACAATCTACTACAGATTCCTTTATTCACAGTCAAAAAATATATTTTTCACAAATTCATCTTAAATATTCTCAGTTAAGAAGCCAAAGCTGTTCATAGTACAAGAAGAACATTTAATACAATGTTTATAAATTTAAGCAACAAGTAATTCCACACACGACCACAAAGATGTTCCTCACATAGCAGAACCACTATCATCTTAACAGATTTGGTTCTCATATTGTTACATGAAAGCACTTTATTCACAAAAATAAATATATGAAACAAGTACCTATGTCAATTAATTTAATCCGTTTCTGATTACCATGACTCCTACAGGCATCACTTTTAAAGCTTTTTAATGAGTTCTGGGCTGTTCATCTCATCAGACCCAGTGTAGCACAAATACTTTTACCAAGCTTGACAGTTTTATAGTTTCAATGCAATCAACATTTCTCTACTTCTACAGATAAGACTCAGCAAATATACATTATCTAAACTTGAGATTCTTACTTTTCAATCACATCAAAACCAGTTTTGTTTTTACTATAATGCAGAAAGTTAAGCTTGAATTATACTACTTATAATGCCATCATGCCATCACTTTATGACTGTAACACTTTGTGTCTGGATTCCCTTCAAGAGATGCACTAAACTGCTTTCTCTACTAATTGTGCAGGCAGAAAATGTCAGCTTGAGACAGAATGATGCCGTCAGACTGCTGACAATATTTATGCAATAAAATGACTGAATTTAAATATTGTACCATGTTAGTTAACAAACATTAATCCTAAGCAGAAACCATCATGGAGTCAAAGTGACTTTGAAAGTAAAACAATTAAAAATAGCTCTTGTGCACTTTGAGTTATGGAGTCAAATATGGATGTTTGGAGTTTTATTTTGATTGATTTGAAATGTTTTCTGTTGTATCACTTTGAAATACTTATTTAAAGGAAGCTTATTATTATTATTATTGTCATAATTATTATTATTATTATTATTGTCATAATTATTATTATTGCTATCCCTTTAACTGCATGTCTTTAAGTTAATTTTTCTTATGGCCTTTCTGCACTGAGACGTTCCATGATGGGAACCAGTAGCACAGAAAATCCCCATTTAAACTGGGTGATCTGCACTACGTCTGCAGTATCTGTAGCTGGTGTGCAGCAAACCCACTGACTGCATATGCAGGTTTTTCTGCACTTGTGATTTAGCACTCCTTATTGGTATCTTTTAAGCCCAGACCATTAAAAGATGTCTGAGCTAATGTATCTGCTGCCACATTGTGCTAATAATTAAGACTTCGCATACATTTGGATTGGTATAATTCTGGTTCCGGTGAACCCACATTGTTCACCAAACTTTAAATGGACATTATTGACAAATACAACAAACATGTCATTGTAAAATCTTGATCATCTATGGTGTTTATTAACACTTGTGGTTAAATGATTCTCATAAGTATCATTGCCACCAAATTTACTTTTATACATTTTAAAATAATTTATCACTTCAGATAATAATGTACCAAACACAGCGACTACAGGGTTCATATTTAGTCTGAGTTCAGGGTGTGAATGGTTGTGGAGGATCCTGGACTCTTATTACATTGTGTCTGTTATTTTACCCCACACATACTGCAGTGCTAATTTAGTTCCTTCATCCTGTCTGCTCTTCATCTCCTCCAGTTTCTGCACCTTCGCTCTATCTCCTTTTTCTTTCATCTTGTCAATCAGAAAGTCCAAGTACAAAAATGTAGAAACTGAATTAACCTGCAGGGCGATCTGCTCCAGTCTAACAATGTGTTTGAAGGCTTCGTCAACAAGTTGGGACTTCTGTATTGAAAGTTTCTTCATGTCATTTTCCATATTTTTTAAAAGGCTTAACTTCTTCTCACAGTCTGTCTTGTTCTTCATATACTTCTCTTCCATAGCTTTCATAGTCCACTGAACTCTTCTGGTCTTGTTGACATATTTCCAGGCCTCTCTTACATGAGCCGATGCAGGACACTTCCCAGTGCAGACAGTGCAGCGGCCTTTCTTCATGACCTCGCAGTGTTGTGGATTCTTAACAAGCGTACATCCAGGATAGTGACAGTTTTCCTCACAGACTGTGCAGCACATGGCTTTTTCAAAAACACTAAGCTTCATCACCTTTGTAACTCTAGTAGGTTCCTTCACCTTGTACACTTCTGTAATTTCTACAGTGAAGTTTTTATTCTTCTTCATCTCCTCTGAATGTCTGGTTATAGCTTCTTGGATTTTAGTAATTTCCATCTCTTTCTGTTCAGTCAGTAGGATTCTGTCCTGCAGGTTTTGGAGAGAGGCTACCAGGCTGATGCGCTCGTTCAAAACTGCAGCAGTGGTCATCAGTCTTGTAGGTGCAGCTTTTTCCAGTAATTCTGTGAGTTCTCTCATTCCTTTGTCTGAAATTCTGTCTGCCATTTGCAGAAATTCTGCGTCTTCTTCTTCTGTTCGGTCTTCATCCTGGCAGTTATCAAACACAAAGTAAACAGGCTGGTTCTTTTCATCTTTGGCACATTTAATTTTTGTATGTTCAAGGGCTTCAAGGGCGTTTCTGGGTCTCTGTCCATCTGAGTGAGTGAAAAGAGCAACAATTTTGTTCTCTAGGTTTCTTCCAAAAAGAGACATCACTGAGTTCAGGACATATGATAATCTGTCATTAACACGATTATCTGTAGCCTTCATCACCAAACCCACTGCATGAATCTCATGAACTCCATCTTCTGTTCGAAACAAGTCAAACAATCTGTGGCTGACAACTGCGTCATATTCAATCCCTCTGACGTCTCCAAATCCAGGAGTATCGATGATGGTCAGGGAGAACGGCATGGTTTTACCTTCAAAACCAAAGATCTCGTACACGATCACGTCTACTGTCTGACTGTTAGTCTGACTCCTCCTGTCCTCTTCTACAATCTGGAACCAGATTTTGTCCTCCCACTTCACTCCCATGCTGTAGTTGACCATAGTGTTGATCAGGGTTGATTTTCCAGCCCCTGATTCTCCAACAAGTAAGATGGTTTTGTTAATCTTGTTGATGTTTTTTTTACCGAAGGTTGCTCTTGTCAGAGATCCAATCTCCTCCTTTTTTAGCTTTAGCTGGTAGATAGCAGGAAGTCCTGACTGGATCAGAAGACTTTTAGAGATGACCTCCTTGTATTTGGTGGAGAAATTCCTGTAGAAAAAATCCATAATTTACCCTTTGAAGATTTAAGATGTGTAGATAATAGGCCCAACATTATTCATACCCCTGGCAGCTTTAGGTTTAATCTTTTAATGTGACCAACAGGAAGTCATAATGTCCTGAAATGGTAAAGTCGGAGTCATGACCTGAATGAGGTAAAGTTTGGTGTGGTGGCAATGAGACTCTCTATCCTAAAAGACTTGAAACTCAACACAGAAATAAACCATCACAAGGAGCAGCATGCAGAGAGTTGCTCAACTGTTGGAAGAATGATTTACTGCTGTAATGCCAAAGATTTTTCCATATATTATTATGGAAAACTTTTTCAATGCATTTCTGTCAATGGAGGATAAATAAGAATAGAAAATTGTTTTACAAAATGTTCACTGGTTTTCTGTTGCTTATGAGAACCTTGTCTCATTTTCTCTGAAAAACAAAATTCTTGGTTGAGTGAAAATAATATTGAATCTAAATCTGCTAATGAATGATTTTGGGCTTAATTGTAATCATAGAAATATTTGGTACAGTTTTTAGAGGACATTGAGTAGCCTGCTGATTAACTTGATACTAAATATACAAATTCACTAGTTGACAAAATTTTTCTGCTATAAAATATTTTATAATTTATGGTCGTATTTGTAAAGCAGAAGCCATAAAAACACAGAACAGATGCCATTGATTAAATAGATCAGATTACTATGTGAAAGTGACTCACCAAACTGAGAAAAACACTTTCCCACTTCTAAACGTATTAACTGCATTTATAATATCCACTGCCAGCATCAGTTCCTCTTCACTGGAAAGAGCTTTTTTTAACCTTGAGTTTCCTCTCCAATTTTAATGTCTCAGCATGAGTACAGTAGTCTGTCAACAGCAGCACTGGCTGTATGAGGCAAAACAAGATCATTTCAATCATATCTATGAATAATTTCTGTTTTATATCACACTGGTGACAAGCAGAAGTAAAGATGATTCCTCTGATGGGATATTCTGTGCTGATGGTTTCATTTTGAAGCTTCTTGGAGGTTTGCATACGGTACTCTGTAGGACAGGGATAACCTTGTCCTCAAGATCTACGGTCCACAAAGTTTTAGATGCAACCGTACTCCAACACACATGAATCAAATGGATGGCTCATCTCCAGGCATTTCCCAGTGTTGATGGCATACTGAAGAGGGGTTTCAATCATTTGATTCAACTGTGTTGTAGCAGGGATGATGCATCTAAAACCTGCAGGACATTAGATCCTGAGGACTAGAGTTGGAGTCATGTTATGTAGGATATAGGAGGACTTCACTACTTTGGTATTAGCAAGTTTATTTTAGTAATAGAATTATTTACACAAGTAATTCAAGAAAAGCTTCATGTTCATTTTGGTGAGCGCATGTACACTTGTGTTGCACTCAAGTGCGTAACAAGAAAGTTAAAAAGATTTTACTAAGTCAGTGCTCATTCCAAGAACCGCACGGACTCTGAGCGAACTGTAATACTCTGAGCGAACTGTCAGACTCTGAGCGAACTGTTAGACTCTGAGCGAACTGTTAGACTCTGAGCGAACTGTAAGACTCTGAGCGAACTGTAATACTCTGAGCGAACTGTCAGACTCTGAGCGAACTGTTAGACTCTGAGCGAACTGTAAGACTCTGAGCGAACTGTTAGACTCTGAGCGAACTGTTAGACTCTGAGCGAACTGTAAGACTCTGAGCGAACTGTTAGACTCTGAGCGAACTGTTAGACTCTGAGCGAACTGTAAGACTCTGAGCGAACTGTTAGACTCTGAGCGAACTGTTAGACTCTGAGCGAACTGTAAGACTCTGAGCGAACTGTAAGACTCTGAGCGAACTGTCAGACTCTGAGCGAACTGTAAGACTGAGCGAACTGTCAGACTCTGAGTGAACTGTAAGACTCTGAGCGAACTGTTAGACTCTGAGCGAACTGTCAGACTGAGCGAACTGTTAGACTCTGAGCGAACTGTTAGACTCTGAGCGTACTGTTAGACTCTGAGCGAACTGTAAGACTCTGAGCGAACAGTAAGACTCTGAGCGAACTGTCAGACTCTGAGCGAACTGTCAGACTCTGAGTGAACTGTTAGACTCTGAGCGAACTGTTAGACTGAGCGAACTGTCAGACTCTGAGCGAACTGTTAGACTCTGAGCGAACTGTAAGACTCTGAGCGAACTGTTAGACTCTGAGCGAACTGTTAGACTCTGAGCGAACTGTTAGACTCTGAGCGAACTGTTAGACTCTGAGCGAACTGTCAGACTCTGAGTGAACTGTAAGACTGAGCGAACTGTTAGACTCTGAGCGAACTGTTAGACTGAGCGAACTGTCAGACTCTGAGCGAACTGTTAGACTCTGAGCGAACTGTAAGACTCTGAGCGAACTGTTAGACTCTGAGCGAACTGTCAGACTCTGAGCGAACTGTTCATGGACGGTTGGGTCTTCATACTGGAGCATACTGATTACCTAAAATTCTGTCGTGACAAATGCCTTTATTTCACATAATTCTAGTGAGAACTAGCAAGATTGATGAGCTATTGGGCGCCTCGTTCTGTTTCTTCTCCATCTGGAAAGCCTCAACACAGCAGTCAGTGCGGGACAGAGAATTGCAGTCACATGTCAGTTCATCCTGCAAAGACAGAAAACCGCTTCCCGGAGCAGCGCAGCGTCCTGCTGCGGATGGGGGAAGAGGAGCAGCAAGTGGCTGCACTGACTTTAGATCCTTCATAATAAACCTGGTTTATTATGTTCCTAAAGCACAATTGTGGTTGGCATTATAGTTTGTGCAGGAATCCAAAATGAGTTTACCCACTCATCCTTTCCTTGCCGTTGTTCAGAATAAAAAGGTCTCAACATATCGGACCATCTCTCCGCTACTGATAAAGACGTCTGGGATCATGTTTTGTTTTTTGTTCTTATAATTCTGCATAATACACCATGTCAATATTTCCATATATATTGCTAATATAGCCTGTTGCTGTGAAACATTTTCGCTTACGGTTCCATGACGTCTCAGTTATCATGTTGATGTCAACTTTAAGACAATATTAAATCAACCCGGTCTCACATGAAAACCAGTTTGATGTGAACACAGTTTCCACTGGGCAGATTACTGTGCGACACTGAGTACGCGGTTATAAGAATGTGTCTCTTTTTCACGGACATCCACTTTAAGTCCATGCGAACCCTGCAGACAGAAGTACGACCGAGTATGGGAGGCCTTAAAATATCCAGATCAAGCATTGTGATGTCATCAGACTTCCAGGTAAACGGCACCAAGGAGGAGGATGATTCTTTAAAGCAGGACAAAACAATGATGATGCTCACGTCTTGGCGCAAAAGTCAGTTCAGTCAAGCCTGATCTTTGAACTGGCCTGTTTTTTCAAGTTTGTTTATAAATTTGTAGATTTGAAACTATTTTATAGATGGTAATGTTACATTGCTATATTTTTTATTGCTATTTTCATTTGGTTAGAGAAACTTGTAGATTGTTAAACGTTGTTGCACATCTGCATTACACAGCATACGGCTGTTTGACAAAAACGATTTGTCTTTGCTAATGTAATAAAGATATTTTAAACAATGTCAACTATGCAGTAAGAGTGTCATTATTTACAGAATAACATTTATTGAAAACACTCAAATATATTCCTAAAAACTCCTTCATGTTCATAACAGCTGTTACGTCGTGTTTATGACAGCGTCATGTCAGTCTTATGTACAGCGCTTCAAATAAAGTGTTACCGATTTGCCAAAGTGGAAAATCCTGGGATTCCTCAGGAGAGGCAGGAAAGACTTGATACTAACTACAATAAATGACAGCATGCTCTTAAAATAAAGACACTGTTAGCATCAGAGGGGCTGATCATGCAAGCATCCAAACTAAAACTATGATGTTTGGAAAAATAAAACTATTCCAAACTACTGTTTGGAAAAGCGGGATTAAAAAGTCTATATGTGTGTGTGTGTGTGTACGTCCTGCACTATACTAATAATGAGACCTTTTAGTGATCACCTTAATTACATTTAAACTGAGAGGTGATGAGAGCAACAGGTGTCTTAATGTCATAGCCAATCATTTGGGTTTTGTGAAAACTATCCAGTGTTGTTTCACAAGATTTATTTATTCATGTTTTCATCTTTGTGATTTTTGGTTAAAACTTTCTGTGAACAATTTTTAACATCAGCTGAGAGACGTTTAACTGAAAGGATTTGTGCTTTTTGTCCCAAATCATTAAAGTTAATGTTCCACAGCAAACGTAAAATCTCTTATCACATGTTAAATTGTCTGCTAGTGATTTTGTCAGATATTATTATTGGATTTGGTTTCAGATGTTAAGAGGATTTAAGTGTTACTCACCGTTTTTCCATTGTGAGGAAGTCGACCACAGATCTCCACAGCGACGATGTTGAGACACGACTTGGTGTCTAACAAGGAAAATCACAAAGATGAAGCTGCTGTTCTCATTCATTTCTACTGCAATTGCAAAGTATTAGAGACATTTATTCATATCTGTCACTGTGACATTAATAAAATACCATTTTGATACAATTGTGTTTATTAGTAAATAAAGGAGTTCTTTGATTATTAAACTCATTTAAAATAGTTAAATTACAAATGATGAAAAAGCAAAATAGCCTCAAAATGTCCTAATTTTTCTGAACCATGCTGTTTGTGTGAATATTCTGTTGTTTCTTACACAACCCAACTAATCCTAGTTAAAGTCTGAGCCTACCTGTGTGTAAATGAGCCAGTGGCTCCTTCAGGGAGGGAGAGACGGCAGAGCTAATATTAGTCAGTGTGTCGTGTTTTTATACCGTCAGGGAGGAGAAAACACTGATCACATGGTTCTGGCAAACTCAGGAAATGAAATCTTTGAAATGCCCTGAAACATTTCTTGAAGTAAAAACAGGAAAAACAGCAACCAGACAAAAATGAAAAGGCATAAAATAATAGAATAATAGACTTTTTAACATGTTTGTTAATTAAGAAAGACCTGAAGATTCATTTACATTTAATTACTGCTGATAATTCAATTACAAGCACAACAGAAACTTTTCTGTCTTATTAGCTTTTGTTTAAAAATTGTATTAATAAATTATGAAAAGAATATATAGTATTTTAACTCCCGTATTCACAGTTTACAGTAGACTCAAATACCAAAGATGAAGTGTAAGCCTACTGAAAAGCAAATGTTTTTTTATTCTTGTAGTAAATTATTTGTCTTTTTGGGGCATGAACCTCCCTCAAAATGCATCTTAAAACACGTCACTTGTGGTAAAGTTGTACGTGGATTAAGGCTTAAAACTCAAACGGTTAAACACACAGGAGGCCTTGGTTTGCACCTAGTTGCTTCTATTATATAAGTTTCTCCATTTGAAATTTGACAGTTGTGTAATTTTTTCATTCACACCACATGGCAGCTTTCTAAACACTGACCATTAGTATTTTCAACTTTGACAAGCAATAAAAAGGTTCAGAACTTGTTTACAAATGAAACATCTTTGAGTCTGTTTGTCATCCAACGATACAGAAACTTTGTGAAACAAGATGTTCCTCATTTTCCACCTCTGAGTTGTTGAGCAGTACCAAGTGTTTGCAGATTAACGTCCAGTTTGGTCCTGGTAAAATGGGGTTTTCATTGAATTATGATAATGTCTGGGTTTTTATTGGTTTTATACAATTTTTTTTATTCGATTACTCGATTAATTGCCATGAAAATCAATAGTCAAGAATCAAAAAAATAATCTTTTACAACTTGTGTTTAGCTCTGACTCGCTGCTCGCACACTTTCCTTTTCTCTCCTTTTCCTGATTTCATTCCAGCTCCAAAGCCTCATTCCTTTGTCTGGCCTGAAGATCAGCCACAAGTGGATTTTTATGACTCTTTGTCTCAAAGTGGCAGGCAGCTCTGAGTCTGGACAGTGACCTGACATCCTCTCCTTTTTTTATTGTTCCTTCCTCATTTGGAGAAGTTCACGTGTCTCTGGGTTTTGTTCAGGAGGGAGGTGAGGATGGAGGAAGTGTTTGAAACAGAAGCTAGTTGACGTTTCTCTGTTGTTATTTATGTCTCAGAAACATTTACAGAAAGTCAAAGCAGCATTGCTTGAAAATCTGGTCAGCTTTTACAATGTTGCTCAGCAGGAAATAGATTTTGTTTTGTAATTCCACAGACAAGAGAAAGAGAAACCAACATATCAACCCACTCATGCATCATTTTATTGGTTTTTTGGGGACCAATAAGCATTCCTAAAATGACTGGAGCGATTCCTGGAGTACAGCTGCCTGGTGGCTGGTGTTCACAGCAAACAGCTGGCAACAGCGCAGCAGGTGTGTTCATACAGGTGAGCAGATCGACTGAACGCAGCAGGCAGCTGTGGTCTAGTTGATGCTTAATGTAAGTGTAGCTTTACACTGGAGCGCGGTGCTACATAGCTGGTACACTGTAAAAAAGGAATTTACATTATTACATTAACAAAAGAATATCATGTACTTTTAACTAAATAATTTTATGTTTCAGACAAAAACGTGATACAATCGTGTTGGATAAACAAGATATTCAACAGCTTCACGTTTATACAATTGAATCATGTTGAGCTAACATATTTCATTATAGTCAGACTGATCCTGTGCTGAAGACCACAAGCGAGATCACAGGATATCACGCGAGACAATCGTTTTTTTCTCTCAACTTGAATAAAATGTATTCAAGTTGAGATAACGTGATTCAATTACGTCAGATTGATCTTCCGCCGAAAAAAATGAACTTCAGGGCTTATTACATTAACAAAAGAATATCATGTACTTTTAACACAATAATTTCATGTTTCCAATGAAAACGTGATAAAATCATGTTGGATAAACACAAAATTCAACAACGTAACGTTTATGAAATGTAATCATGTTGAGATAACATGATTCATTAGAG
>CAEFZY010052440.1:0-22783 GCA_903066815.1 Brachyrhaphis roseni
CTCTAGTGGCGAGAAGCCGTAATGTTGGCTCGTAACACTCGGAAGGCATTATGGGAGATGTAGTTTGTAGTCTATTCGTGCTCAAAACCTATTTTAAGTCAATAACGGGCCTGTAAAACGGTGGGGGGGAGAGGGCCACATAAAATGACGTGGCGGGCCACATGTGGCCCGCGAGCCTTGAGTTTGACACATGTGCTCTAGACTAAATGACACAATGCAAGCAATTGTTGCTATGTGCTGGTCCAGGAGAAATGAATGCTGCAAGTCATTGACTTGATTCTGGTGGGTTTTCCTTTGATATAAACTTTTGAAATTACTTTGAATAATTAATTGACCACACTGTACTGTTTGATAACTAATATTAATTGTAATGTACATGTGATTGAAATTAAATGACTTTTGTAAAGTGCTTTGAGATGACATTTGTTGTGAATTGGTGCTATATATATATATATATGTATAAATAAAAAATAAAAAAACTGAATTGAATGCCATGAACCCTCAGGCTAGTTAGTGTGGTCACTGATGATGGTGGATTAACAGTTTTTTTCTGTAATGGTGTATAGTTTTTCTGCCATTAGCACAGCTGAAGGGTGTACAAGTGGATGACTGACAGTGCTAATGTCATGCACCTAAAAATGTCACCGCACTTATATTTTATTATTCTTCAGGTCAGTACATGGTGAAAACACACCAGAACTACACTGTAAGATGTTCACCTCTCTGTAACTGTGTTACGGTTTCTATGCACCGTTTTGCCAATAGTTGCCAGTTTTATCAGGCGAGGTTAAATTTGGCAGTATACCAGCCCGCGCAGGGAAAGGGAAGGTGATTGGAAGGCCGTGATATCTTACTTCCTCTGGGTTTTAGGAGTTTTAATTTTGCTTTTGTTTGAATAGTAAAATCAGTGCACATTTTGATGTTTATGTCAGTTAGTATACAGTTAATTGCAGTAGGACTTTGAAACAATTGATTTATCTGTTTGGCACACAATACTTTTGTTGTCTTCATCTAAGTGAAGGATGAAAATGTGGAAAGGGTAATGTGTGAAGTTAATTACTACTTGTAAGAAAAGTAAACCAGGTTTATAAGACAATGATAATGTAAAACATTAATACTGTACACTGTAAAATATTTGTTTGTTAACAAATAAAGAAAAGCGCAATCTGGATGCTAAAGGCAGTGCTTCGGTCATCATTATTGACTTCTATTTTATTATCCTTCAGATTGTCCTCATCACTGTTAAAGCAGTCATGACACTCAGGACCTGTAACACTAAGACACGCCTCCTTTCTCTGACAGGTTGTTTCTGTATTTCTGTAGATAGTAGTAGGACTTCAGGAAGAGGGTAAAAAGGAGCTTGAGTTTTTTTCACAGAATATCTTCCTCATATACTGTCATGACATAGTGACAGTTTTAATAAATATGATGAAAGTATTTATATCTAAGTTACGTTATACAGCTTTAACCTGGTAATTTATAATATATTTCTTTACTTTTTTCATATATATTTCTGCATAGAGTTCTTCTTTAGGATACAAATGCACCACAAACCTTTGTGCACATTTCTGAAAACAAAACAGGTTACACAAGGGTTTCCATGAAACAAAGAAACAATAAAACAAGGAACCAAGGAAAGAACCTTATAACTACTTTGAGTAATCATCATGGGGTAATACTGCCATCTGCTGACAGTTTTGGTGAAGTCTTCTTTGTGTTCGTAGACTGACTGGTTAATAAGTGACCCGTTTGCATGTACAGTCCTGTCTCCTGCTAACAGATATTACACAAACATGCATACCTGGTTAATAGAACAATTTTAACCCGTTTTCTGCACCAAATAGTTAATAAATAAGCATGTTTTTATTTTCTTTATTATGGATTGTTGAAGCTGTATATATGTGCAATTTTAAACTGACTTTTGTTATAACTGTGATGGATATAAATAATAGACCAGGGAGTTTTTGCATTAGATTTAAAAATCCTCTGTAAGTTGCCATAGTGCGTTTGCAGTACGAGCAACACAACTGTGCAATGATTTACTGCCTGAAATAAAAAAAATTACTGGATTCAAACTTTTCAAGATAATATAAAACTTATTCAAGCCTGTGAGCATAAGCTTTGCATCATTATTGTACTAATTTGTTTTTATTGTATTAAAAATTAAGTCACTAATAGTGTAAAAATAACATTGTGCACAGTTTTCCTTAGTTTGATTTATTTTAGTATTTTTCATACAGAAAGCAATAAATTTGAATGAGCAATACAATCAACAGCGTTAGTAGTTGTCATTGCAGCTTCCAAGATGTTCACAGAGATGCATTGCTTTTGTTTTCGTTTCGTTTTGTTTCGTACAGTCAAATGTTGCAAAACTCTTTGCAAACCACTCAATTCAAGGGTTCCAATTATATGATATATCAGACTTCTGTATCGTTATTTGCTTACTGTCAGTGGTCGGATACACAGCCTGCACTGTGTGCTTTAACAGTCTGTAATCAAGAGTATTTTGACACAAAGCTGAAACATTATCTGAGAAAGTCAGTGGGTGTTGGGTGTCAGTGAGTCTGGCTGCATAGATGTGACAATGTTATTCAAGACATTTGACATGCCTCCTTGAACTACCATGAATTCTTCACAAAAGATGTTGTGGTGAAAACTAACGCCAGCAAAAGAAATCGGTCACCTCTAACAAAAATCACATGTGGATTTAATTTAAATAAATATTGCCACTTTATAATGTTTTCAAAGCATTTAGTCACTCGCTTCAAACAGAAAAGCACAAATAAGCAAACAGTTGTACTTTAAACTAAGTACACCCCTGATGTGGGATTACTGTTAAAAAAAATAGGCTTTTGAGTTCATAGCTAAATTTAGAAAGGTCACACAATTAATAATGAAGTCAAACAAGTAGTATTCTCTGAAGCTACTACTTTACAAATGAACAACTTTGAGCTGCCCTTAAACCTACTGTTGAAATAAGTGGTCATCTCTGCTGTGGTTTTTTTTTTCCATCTAGTCATGCCCCGGCTCAAACTAGTCATTTTTGTGGCTGTTCAACTGTCACACAAATGCAGCAGGCATGCACTGCTACAAAGTGGCTGCGCAACGGTGAAGAAAGAATGCAACTCAGACTTTGTTCACACCCAGAAGCTAAGCATTTGTGTGATGACAGCAACTATCTCAGACTTTTGAAAGTGAACAAAGAGGAAGAGAAACTAGTGTGAGTTAATAATAAGTCTAAATAGGTTAAAACAGTTTGTGGTTCCAGGGAAGTACCTTTTACTGTCACTGCATTTTCATTTAAATTGAGGCAATTATTTTTTTATAGGTGTGAAACTGGTTTAGAAAAAACAAACAAACAAAAAAAAAACTGTTGCTTCACTGCTCTGCAAACCAGCTTATTTAAATATTTCATGTAAAAGACAGAGATATGCATCTCCACAAACAGAAGTATGTGTCCATTTAACTTGCAATTCTAAGTTATGCAAACACATAAAGTGGTTTTCAAAAATATTAATCTGGTATTTATAGACAGTACTTCTGCAGCAATTTTTTTCTCCTATATAAATTGTCATTAATTTAGCATAAAGAAGCATAAATATAATGTGTGTATAAAAGTGAAAATCACTACTTGCTTCACAATGAAAGACAAGAGCATAAAAGTTTTATAGTACATCAGTTTCGGAACAGCTATGGTTGACAGATATTCCCCTGTTGCTTCACTGCTTTAATTACTTTCCACTTTTTGACACTGTCTGTATTGCTTTGATCCATTCCTTTCTTTCTTCAGATGTTGCAGCTTGCAGGAAATAGTGAGTCTCATCTGAAGTGATAATCTCAAAGAGGTTGCCATCAACGTCGTACTTCTTGGCTGAAACCAGGAAACGATAGAAACAAAAGAGGAGTTAAAATGGATAACTAAAAAATATATACTATACTGACAGCACACTGGAGTTCTGTTTTTTTTTTTTTTGTCTCAGTTGAAAAGCTATATTTACATCCCAACACTCAAATGCATCACCTACCTTCAGGCACATACTCTACAGCTGTAACCACAGCTCCTCGGAGATGTATTGAGCCTAGAGGGTCATCGCCCTGACAGTAAGGAAGGAGAAAAAAATAGTGTCATGCTGTGCAAAATTTTATTTTACGCAGCACAGATGGAACCAAGACATTTACCTTTGAAGGATCATAATAGTGCATATAAGCGGGGTCATCTCGAAGTATGAACTTTCGTACCTTCCAGTTTTTTCTTCTGTGTCCCTATGATAAAATAAATAATGATCAGACAATTAAGTTTATAATACATAATATCAAAATGCTAAATTTAACCCTGAGAAATTTGAATGCCAAATTGAGTTCCTCTTTCAGTAACTAGAATTGACTTTCTAGTTACTGAAAGTCAATTCTAGTTGAATTGACTTTCAACTAGAATTGAAAGTCAATTCTAGTTGAATTGACTAGTTTCATAAACATCTCAAACATTGTGTTTGAGATGTTTATGAAAGGCGTTTTCCACCAAGGGAATGTTGAACAGTGGCAGTCAGGTGTTGTTGTGCCAACAGTTCACCTGTTTGAGCAAGCAGCCTTGTTTTATAATGTTTCCCCTGAATTCATCCTTCAGCAGAACATCTTCGTCACTGGAGTAGCCTTCGCAGAAGAACCCACTGTCTGTCTGAAAGGACAAAGATGGACATAAATATTACCCATGATGTGAGCAGTCCCTTGCAAAGGTATTCACACCGGTTCAATTTTATTATTTTTTCACATTTTTTCAAGTTATTACCAAAAGTGCAAGTAGACTGTCTGTCAGCAAAATGTCGAGACAGAAACTGTCAAGTTTTACTGCAAATTTTGGTGTTTGGATTGTGGTCAGGGCCATTAGCTATAAGCTGTTCCCATAGTAACTCTGACTGTAGTTTTAAGGTTACTGTCCTGCTGAAAAGAGAACATCCATTATAATTTTTTGGATTCTCTAACAGATTTTTTTTCAGCACTTCTCTTCTGGCAAAGTCTAGATTTGGAGTGTTTGACTAAGTGTTGTCCCTGTTAACAGATTCTTCCACATGAGCTCTGCAGTTCTACCAGAGTTACTTTAGGCCTCTTGGCTTCTCTGACTATCACCCTTTTTGCCAGGCTAACTTCAGTTGTTCCAGATTCTTTCCATTTTTGGAAGATGGATTGGACACCATAAAATGTGTGAAAGCTTTGGATATTATTTTATGACACAACCCTGCTTTAAGCTTCTGCACAATTTCATTTCTTTGTGTGTTCCTTAGTCGTCCTGATCGGAGTGGGTGGGGACTTTCAAAATAAGAGGTGCTGAATACAAGTGCATGCTACGATTTTTGAATAATTTTTTCCAAATAAACTTTGAAAACCATGCATCATTTTCTTCCTATTTCAATGTCATGCTATACAGTATGCTGTGTTTATTTGTTGCACACAAACAAACAAAAAAAATCACAAAATCCATACATTGTTTGAATAAAGACATGTTTTTGTTAGTACGTTTTCCGGAGCTGAACTCACAAAGTAGTAGAGAGCTTTTGTCTGATCTAAGAAGGTTGTTTGCTCTCCGCCTTCTGCCCCCTCCTTTGACAGGACATCTGCAGGCTGGAGAAAACCCTCAGTCAGAAGCCCAGTGGCTAACATGAGTGCCTCAGGCCTATTTCTTGCCTTCCCTTTCGAAATCAGCCACTCTACTGCAGTTGCACCTGTGCCAAAAATAAGGAAGCAGTGAAAAAGGGTCAAGAGCAGAAATAAACCTTCCTGCACACCTATGGTAACATCTAAATAACTTAGAATTCAATACCAGTGAAGCAGTGGTTGAAAATTTGATTATCTTGCTCAAGTTTTAACTCCTTCACTCCATCGTCCTGGTCTTTCATCAGCGCATACAGCTCACTAGGAAAACACAACCAGGATTATTATTACATTTTCCTTCACTACACACAAGCACTTTACAGCTCAGTAACCTTGACCTTCAATTCTCATAATCTAAAAGATTTAAGCATCAAATGATTAAGCAGTGAAGCTTAGCCAGTCAGGCTGCAGGCATTATTATATTTGCATGATACTTTAAGAGAACCTATATTATTCTAACAGTGGCTTGAAGTGATTTAATCCTCATTGAGCTTTTCTAAAACTTTTTCTTATGTTTCAGCTACCATCTTAAGATATTTCATGTATTCGATCAACACAAAGAGCATAATTGTAAAATGAAAGAAAAGGCAACAATATTTTTACATTGATATTTTTACAAATGTTTGCTTCTTTGCACAAACTAGCTCAAATAATATATGATTGAGTAGAGAGTGCCTGTGATATATGTTTCAGTACAAACAATTTCACTGTGACTGTTACTGAACGCTAAAGTGAATTTTCCTGCTAGAAAGTGAATTTTCTTCCCAATCTCATTTCTTTTTTTCTTTTTTTTTTTTTTTTGCAGTCTGTAAAATATACTTTCCCCAGGTTACATTATGCAGTGAAACCAGAAACAAAAGTAGACCTTTTGCCTTATTTCTTGATGACCTTTCACCTCTCTTTCAAAAGATTTCTTCACTTTTGAACAAGGGTTTAAGGTATAGGGCTATATCTCTATAGCCTTATACATTTATAGGCTACTATAGACACTAATGGGGCAGGTCTTTGGCTCCACCCTTCATTGGGTTTGATGTCATGTTATCTTGTGACTTTCTTTCAAAAATGGCTTATTTTTAACCACTCTCTTAGAAAAGCACAACTAATAACTATTGTGTCAACCAATTCTCCCTCCTGAGCTGTATTGCAGGTCTTTGCAGGTTTTTCAGAGTTACAGTCGACCCCTTCTAGCTAAAACAGGCTGAATACAAATATAACTCTTATGTCTATTTGTAGAAATCTTTAAAAATATTGTCTTCACATCGATGCTCTACTTTCTTTTGCCCTACCACATGAAATCCAAAATAAATACAATAAAGCTAGAGGTTGCAACTAAAGCAACCTCTAGCAATACAAATACTTTTTCAAGGCACAGTATCAAATTAGAAACTCAGCTCTAAGTACTGACTTCAAATGCAGTAAATATCTCATCTTTTTCCAAAATAACTATCACTCATTTTGTCATTCTGATTAATTATTCTGAAAAAGACAAGATTTGATCTAACTTACGCAAGGTTGACTGTCTCTGGCAGGCGAATGGAGCGTCTGGTGGACTTTCTAGCAAACTTTTTTCCATCTTTCAAGCAGGATAAGGTTCTCCTAATGTCCTTGACCCAAAGTTCTCTCTCCTCCACATGCGAGGCTTGAAAGAAGTGATCTTGTTTCCTCTCTGTAGTGATCTTGAAGACCAGCTAAATCAAGCAAGTTCCGTTAGCTACACTTTTCAAGTTTCAGGATTCTCTCGATAGAACATTTTATTCTACACAAAGAGAAATAATCAGCTAATGCAAATAGTAGTTTAGAAGAAAATTACTAAACGTCTCAATTTTCACAATGCTAAACAGTGATAATGATTATTCTCACAGGTCTGATCCTGCAGCCCTCGTTTTACATTGTAGTTGATATTATCTGACAATTTCTTACCATTCTCTTGTTAAAATCTTGACAGGGACTGAGGAGTGTTGCTCCTTTCAGTGGGATCATCCCTTTCGGTGAGTGATCTGTTTTCTTTTTATAGTAATCCAAACCATCTTCTGACAACACCACCCACACTGCACTCCAGGAGTTCAGCACTGTACCCTGAGGATTGTTTAATACAACAGGAAGCCTTGAGCAAAAAGTGCAAAAGCACTGACAAAGGATGGAGATGTTCGTGAGGTGTGTTGTGTTTGAAGTAAATGCTTTAATGTCTGTTTTAGCAAAACTTTGTTGGCATGCGTCTTGCTTCCTATTCTGCCTGTCAACTCACAAGAGTTTGTGGATCATACTTTCTGCTTTTGACAGAATTCTTTAGTTTTTCAATGTAGTGCATAGACTTACAGGTTCAGATAAAGTGTGCAGGGAGAGTCTCGGAATGATAGCATTGTTTATAAATGTTATGTGGTTTATTCAGTTTGGTTTTAGACTAATCATTTCAGGTTTCCAGCTTTCTCTTTTCCTTGTTCTGTAATAGAACAAAAATGTTTTTTTAACAGGCAGATTTTTTTTCTATAAAGCATATTGCTTAGAAAATACTGAAACAATAGTAGTAATTAATATGGGTAAAATAGATCCTTCGCTGTGGCAATAATACTTGGAAGCATTCCTGTACTTTCATGAAAATTTGTACTTCTGTTATTTTAAACCTGTAATCTGAAATCAAGTACACAGGAAAACGTGGTCAGTTTTGTATTGCATTCTTGACAGACAGCACTCTTATCATTAATCGACTGTATTAATCATTTTCTTGATAAAAAGCTCTAGAGCCCGTTAGCCCATTCAGAACATTTGTGTATTAAATTTGATTGTCAGTTGAGGATGTAAGACTCTTTGCACAGACTGTTCATATACAGTGTCAGTATCAAAGTGACTGGTAAGTCTTCCTCCTGACACTTTGATACTAATTCATAGTTGTTTAGCACTGTTGCCTTGCAGCAAGTAGACCTTAAGTTCACATCTTGTACAAGGGCGTCTGTGGAGGTACTTGAGACTTCCTGTCTCTTTCACACAATACACGTTTATTTGGTTCGCATATGCACTCCCAAGTCATGTATGCTGGGTTAACAGACACTTGACAGTACACAGCTTGCATGTACCATGCACATGCATGGCACATGCATGGTACACACAGCGTACACAGATGGATGGATAATATAACTTTTCTGTATTGCTTTTTTTCTCCGAGGTTTTTGTTGGCTCTAGTGGCCCGTATTTTTTTGAAAGTAGACTGACAGGAAAGAGGGCAAGAGGAGAGGGGAAGACATGCGGCAAATGTCGCCAGGGGCCGGGAGTCGAACCTGCGACAGCCGTGTCGAGGACCAAGGCCTCCATACATGGGTTGTGCTAACCCACTACACCACCACAACACGCCACCACAGCACGCGTGTTGTGGTGAACGTTTTCAATTAGAGCTTAAGGATTTTATTTGTTTGAGCAAGCACCAGGATTTTATTTAACACCCTTTTATGATGCTGATTTTTAAGCCTGCCTTAATTTCTATGATTAAATAAAGACTCATGCCTTAATCACCTGCTTGCACAATAGCTTTTTCATGAAGGGAGATGTTTTCTAATCCGCATACTTTCTTTTAAACAATAAGTGACACCAGTCAACAATTTACATTTCAGATAAAAGTTTTCAAACAATTTTTGAATCGAAATTGAACTGACACAGCTTTAAATTACTTAAAAATGAAGAGCAACAAATGAAAGAAACACATGCTGAAGGAAACAGGGAAATAATATTTTTCTGACTCCATGCAAACAAAAAGCTCATAAAGTGAAAACTCCACCTCTGTTTGACATTTTAGTTGGGTCGAGAGCAAAATTCACACCTTGCTCGAAGTGAAGAAAAAATATTTGAGAGTAGAGTTTAAAAAGAAAAAAAAAAGAAAAAAATTATGTGCTCATTGAAAATGGCTTAAGAATTGTGTGTACACACACAACTAGTCCCAGAAGTCAAACTTAGCTCTGCTGTGTTATTGTGGATTTTACTTGACTGATACATATTGCATAGTTTGATTATGAAGTTCTTCTCTCTGGACGAAACAGTGCAGAATAAACTTAAAAAACACGAGAGGGGTATTTCATGTTTTACTTTCAGCTCTAATAGGAACTTGAGCTTCTGTTTTGACTGCAGAACAGAAGTGTGCATTTCTGTGTTGTGCTGGGACTTTGTGACATCTGTTCCTCTATTCAAATGTTGGTCTAAGCAAAGCTACAACATTCAGTATGCATTCCCAGTGCTTATGTGTACACACCCATATCCTCAATATATTGTTCATTTGGTTTTTCAGAATTGCTGTTGTCATTTCTTAATATGAAAGTCCATATTAGTACGTTAGTGATATATGCAAAAAGCGTACAACTCACATGTTATTTTTCTTTCTCTGAAACAACAGTACATTGTTTGAACCTCAAGGCTAAACATTTGTATTTACATTCAATGGGACCAAAATGAAGGTTGAAGTTTTAGTGTTACGAAACCTGTCAAGTGTCTGAAAATAATTCTTTAGAGAAGTATGTATGTTAGTGGTAGTTAGTTAGTGGTGTACAACATATTAGGAGGTGAAGTGTATTTTTATGTCGATGTTCTTACCTTTTTAACAAGGTATCCCTCTCTGATCTCTTGTGGCTCCATTATTGGGCTCTCTGCTGCTGCGTGCTGCAACTTGTCACTTTTTAGTGACTGTCAAAAGCATTTCATATCCATTTAACCTACTCCCTCCGACGCCCTCCTCTCTCTCTCTCTGTCTATATCGCTCTCTTCCTGTCTTTCTCTCACCCCCTCTCTATCTCCATGCATGTGTGTATCTGTGAAAGCCACAGACACTGAAACCCAGAAGCAGGAAATGTGAGCTTTGGGTGTGATAAGGGTGACTGGTCAACAAGCTTCCTGTTGTATATATTATTATTAGGTATAGCTGAAGACTAATAATATCCAAACTCTCGGGTCCCATTTTTGAATTGAATTCAAAAATGGGACTCAACAGTTTGGATGTCTTGGTATGTTTTACTGTGGTCACATTAAAATTAGAAAAAATGCAGTGGGAGACCAATGTGTTCATCTTCCAGTAAAGTCCACTGATGTAGAAACATTCACATCTAAAATAGATTTATAAGATCTTATTACAAAACATTAAGTTTGCATTGTTTCCTTATAGTTCTGTCTTTCTATTTGTAGTTAGTTTCATTTTTGTTGCTTTCAACTCTAAAATTTCATATAGAAAGAACAAGCTGCAGAGGTTTTGGATATGTTTTAAAGTCTTGTTTATTTCTTTGATCGTTTACATTACATGGAACAGTTTAATAGTCTTTTGTACTGACAACAACCTAACAGATTAATCTTGATGCTATTTATCACCACATGTTTTAAGCAATCAAAATGTGGAAATTTTTAAAAAGCAAGTAAAAATACATATGTTTTTTAGTCAAAGGGTGTGACTGTTTCAATTTAGATAAGGGTGAATAAATTCTAGTACCTGCCCTTAGTCAGACACCATGTATTTCTGGAAACTGGAAGTTCCTCTTTTTCTAATTACTCAATGTTCCCTTGTCATTTCAAAGTTGCAAAGTTGAGCTGAAGTGGAAACACTTCATGTAAGACTTAAAAATAGAATGCATGACAGGAATTTAAAAAGGCTGAATAATTCATGCAAACTTGTTTATGAGAAAAAAAGCCATAGGAAAAAAAAAGCAAAAAAAAAAAACCACCATATATAGTGAAATGTCTATCATGTGGAAGCAGTTGCTGCTCAAATTTTCCGTTTACAGCATTCTGTGATGTAAGCTGCTGTCATCATGGTCAAAAACCACTTCCAGTATGGGCCCACCACCCCACAGAAAATGCTAGGTGACTAAATGACATGTCAGTTTACATGAACGAACATAAGGAACATTTTGTTAAATAAGGCTTAACCACAGGATTTTTCTGCCTATGAGATGTCTTGAGTGACATAAATCCTAAATGTCAGAACGCATGGTTTCAGTTTCTGATTCAGTGTTATACAGCAATTTTCTTGTTAGATATTGTAATGACACCTCTAGAGGGCGTTGTTAATTAATTAAAATCTGATCAAACTGATTTCATCAGAGGTACATTATATTAGATAACAAAATAAGAAATCGGAAAGAAGAGTTTACCTTAAAGCCATCATAAAGGCCAAGGTGACACTAGGCACTTTAGGCACCATTAAGTGCCTAAAGTCACCTTCCAAGTCATTTTGGGGGAAAAAAAAGAAGCAACATCTCTTTCTTTTCATAATATATTTTCAGCAGAAAGAGAAATCATTTTTTGGCAAAAAAAAAAAGACTTAGGCCCTTACTGTAGGAAGGTGACTATCATATATGAGCAGGAAACTTGTACTATATTTTGCTACTTTTTGAAATATATCATCAATTGTTGTTTAAAAAGAATACTCTTCAAGTTCAGTTTTTTTATTTAAGCTTTTTTTTTCATTGATTAACCATGGACACCACTGAAAGCTGTTTGCCCTATAAACACTGATGGAAAAGTTCTCTTGCCACCTACATCAGCTCCTCGAAGTGATTGCTTCCTCTTTATTAAAGGGGCTAAAAGCTGTGTGCCTGTGCATGTTCCTGTTGTCAACACGGCACAGAAATGAAAAACAGTGTTTCAGAAGGTCATGTTAGGAAGTGTGGGAGTACAGTGCGGAGTGAGGGAGGTGGAGAGAGATTGAGTGTCTCGGGGAAAAGCCATCAACTGGCCCCACCACCACCCACCCCTCCCATTTTCAGCTCAGTGAACTCTTTAGCAGAATAATTGATAGTGCCTGTGAGATACAGGGAGACTGGGATGAAGATGTCTCAATCCCTGGGCTGCTATGAAAAAGGCTGGGCCAGCAGAGAGAACAACACATGAAGTATTTAATGTTATGTTCAAATAAAAACAAAGAGATTGAGAAATAGCTGTAGAACAAATCAGATATTCCTTCTTCTTTGTCAGCAGTGTTGGATATAGCAAATTCTAGACCAAGCAGTTACAATTATGTAGACCTTCTGAAATATATTAGTACCACTTTAACTGTCCCACTTTTTTCTTCTGCAGTGCAATAGACCAACAGAGAGAAATGCAAAATTGTAGTGGAGGATATCAATTCTTTATTAGAAATGTTCTGGAAGTTGTGATGTATTTACGTCAAAATTTAGTACAACCAAATGCTGTAAGGAGGTACCTAACTAATCGAGTCTACTTGTATGTAACCGAATTTCAAATAAATTCAGAAGTTATATAAAGGCCTCAAAAATTCATTGGAGAACATTCTTTATAAAGAACAAACAGCGTCATAAAAATCAAGAAACCCAGCACAGGTCAGGGATAAAACTATGAAGAAGTTTTAAGGGGAGTTTGGTTAGAAAGTAATATTTTAAGACTTGAACAAATCACAGAGCACTTCTCATGCCATCTTCTGAATGTTGAAAGGTGCCTGCCAACTGCATGCCTAAAAACATCACCATGTACCTAAACATACAGACAAGACAAGGACAGCAACACTCCCAAGCGGGTTATGGTAACAGTTTAGGAGCTGAAGAGATTTTCAACTTAGGTGACAGAATTTGTGGTCAGGACAAATGACCATTTCCAAATAATCAGAACCAATTTATAAAGTCACTGCTTTTGTATTATTGTTGAGATTGCAACATTTAAAATGACTGAACAATGGGTTTTTAAATAAAATGTCATTTTAAGTGGAGAGAGGCAGAACACTGAACAGCTTTTGTATGATTTCAAGGCAGTGGCTGCCTTGTTTCCTCAGTTTCATCATGCTTTCAGTATCTTATGTTTCCCCTTCTAGTCCTATTGGATCTGCTTCATCTCACTATACTGAGGATGTGCAGCACTAAGTAAGACTTCTTTTTTGGTTTTGTTTGAAACTGCCTATTTTTCCTCTGGGTTTGGTGTTTCGCTTCTTAACGTCTCATATACAGAAGGCTAATTGTCAAACGTGTTTTTCCTTCAAAAGCGCATCTTGATTAGAATAAAATATTTAAAAAAGGTTCATTTTGTCTTCTTTTCTTCCAGCATCTTCTTATTTTTTTTCTACTGCTAACAGTAATAGCAACACATGAAGAAATTGTTGACCTAAAGTTTATTCATAGAACAGACAGGACAAGAGTGTGAGGCAAAGGGAAAAGACATGACGGCTGTTTGTTTTGATTAATACCACGATATTAAAAAATGTGCCCAGTAATTTCTTTTTCTAAAAGTGACTTTCTATTTTATGATATTATCACAGGGTAGTAGAGTGGGAACCAGTTCATGAACATAACAAGAGATACTGTTCATTCTTTGGGAATAAATATAATTCTTTCAGACGTCAAAGGCTACTGGAGCTCAAACAGACACTTTCAGGAGGAAAGTCATATTTTTGGCTAGGGTCTCAGTCCCAAATACACAAATAACATACTTCATTTTGGATTCAAAGATTCTTCAAAGATGCAACTTTTTATTTGTCCACTTGCATGATCATAATAATTCGACATTATTATGAACGTGCAAAACTAATAAAGATAGAAAGTCACTAAAGGCCAAAATTAATTGTCTTTGGGTCTCTGTACATAACTAAAAATATCTTTCATCAATAGTATATGCTCTTTTTTAAAAAATATATATATTTCCTCACTCAAAGTGCCCCTCGGTTTAATCTCCAGTTAATGTATAAAATGAGGAGTAAAGGGCAAAGACATCCAGTTCTCAACTCGAATTGACAGCAAAGTGAAACAAATGAGATGCTGGAAAACAAGGCCCCACTGTGGTTGGACTGATAAACCTCCAGGCTAACTCAAGAGAGGGATGGGAGGGGGAAAGCTCCACCATCTGCCAATTAAATGAGGAGAAAATTGATGGGTAAACAGTTTAATTTAGGATTAAATAAGGAGGATAGGACTGGGAGCCCTGCAGGGAAATATCATAACATTGCAACCATGACCACCACCCTGTTGCTTTCAACAGACTTCACTAACAAAAATAAATAAATAAATATTAACACCAAATATTCCTTTTAGCAAACTGCTCTTTATCACTGCTACTAATTTTATATAATTCAAAGACATTTTAAAAACAAAGTACAAAGCAGATACTGTAAGTATGCTTTTCTTTTGCTTTCCAGCAGTGTTGCTACCAGCTATTTGTGTTAGTTGTTTGGGGGTGAAAAGTGGCTGGCATTGTTGACCTCTCTTTGCGAATGGTTGAATGCTCCAACAGAGCTATAATGGCTGTACATTGATTTTTGTTCAACAGTGTATATTGTGCTTCTACATAGTGAAACAGCCTTGTGCATTAAGCCAGCAGAAAGCTTCTTGAGCGTTGCCTCGTCAAAAAACCTTTAAAACGAAATTCACTTTAGAGTAAGAGCCCAGCAGCTCTGAGGTGATTTCCTTTTATCACTGGACTTAAGCACTGATGAGCTCTGTCTGCACCGAACCTCTCTGACTGAGTGTGCCCTCAAGACAGCTTTTACATAAAGTGTATTTGAAATGTAGTACCTAGGGAACACCTGTGAAAAGAACCATCTGGATATATTCCCACAGTTCCAAAAAAATAAATAATGAATGCTTCTTTTGATGGCCACAGTTTCCATCTGATCTAATGTGCTAACATTACTGATGCATAAATGTTAATTCCCAAAAGTTTGCATGAAATATTGCTCTAGATGTGCAATTCCTGCCCCAAAGTTGGCATATTTTTTGATTAAAGCCATAGAAACCAGGCTTCCTTTGATTTAAGTAAGATGTGACAGAAGTATAAATTTTGCTTAATTTATTTTATTTAAAATAATGATCATTTGCTTTTTCCTTGCTCTGAAATGTTCTGACTCAACAAATTCTAAAAATAATCTTTAAGTTAATTTACATAATCTTTTCTATGAGTTATGCAATTTGAATCAAACATAGGTGCATGAGGCTGAATGAGAGCAGTGATAAGGAAATAATATGTTTTGATGGGAAGGACTGTTTTGCTCCATCTCTGGGGGACAAAGGCTAGCAGGGAGTGAGAAGATGCCAAACAACAGACTGAGGCAGGACATAAATCAAATCTCCCTGGAGATAATAAGGCTTGCAGCAATACACACACATCCACACTGCATTTTCTGGGGTCTGTAGAGGCTTCAGCGCCTCAGTCAGCAGGTTAATGACTTTCAAACTCTGCTTGAGCCGAAGGACACTGCAGTAATTACGGCATTTGACTTTAATTTGGATAGCGATGAAGGATATTTAAGATTTTTGGAAATTTTTTGTCACATACAGTATTGTGAAAATGTTTCTTTTACTTCTAATTTACAATTTTCTAAGGCAAAGCATGTAAATGTGTATGTGAATGGGTAAATGACTGAATGTAATGTAAAACGTTTTGGGATCCTCTGTACTAGATGAAGCGCTATACAAATATAGACCATTTACCGCTTACTACTGGCCCCATACATTTTTGCAATGTTTTAAAGTATACTTAATGAAGACTGACATATAAGCAAATTCTGCAGACTCTTAGGACCCTGTTGTGGTCTGGGGGCCTCAACAGAAGTTGTACCACAAAACATGTTTAAAAAAAAAATACACAACACCAAGCCTCATTCAGATTATAGTTCCACAATAAATACTCAACAACAAATCCCAATTACAGATCACTTTGTCCTTTCACATCATTCAAGTCAATCCACAGAGATCACAGGCTGTGCTTACACAGCATTCACTGTGATTACAGTTCCAAAGACAGAGATTTACAACTCAGTATTCACCTCTGCAGTGCACAGGACATATGGGGTTATACCCAAAGGGCTGAGTTTATGTCACAGTCTTCATTCAGGCTGCGGATGACAGAGCAAAATTATGACCTGATCAGAGGTTTAGGGAAGACCTTCATAGGTTGAAAGTGAAGTCAACAGAGTCATCATTGTCTAATCATTTTTGCTGCTTGTGTCATAGATGGGAAACCATTTTTATACACTCTTACTGGTGTTTGTGGATCAGGGAGTGTCCCTTTATCCTATGGTACCTTGTAAATGCAACAGTAAATGTGGCGGTTCCTTCCTGATTCTACTCATCTGAATTATGAAAGCCAGTTCACTGTGTATGACTGCTATAAGGCAAATGTCAGTCATCTTCACTGTTTGTTCAAAGTGCGTCACTTTCTACAAGATATTGGGACATCTCTTTACAAACCATTTTTTCCTATTTAATGCTTTTGCGAAGCATCTTGGTAACTTCTGTTTTGCTGGCGCAATGGGTGAATGAAGTGAAACTGGTGAAAGAGTTAAGTGTCCAGAATAACCCAGACTTCCTTCCCCATGTCTGACCTTATAGCACAATCAAGTAATTATGTTACCATCAGTTATTATGGTATATATATGGTTGTTATTATATATACAGTATATACTGTATAATTAACGCCCTGAAATTGGGCCTCTGTCTCTTTAAAAACTCCTGCTCTTTCTGAATCTCTACCTTTAGGAAGTGATCATATTGCTCCTCTATTAACTCTTTAAGCCTTCTTACCAGTGTTGCACTGAAAGGTAGCTGGTATACTGGTAATTGTAGATAATTTATCAGAATCAGCTTCTTTGGCCAAGTTATGGAAACAAAAAATTACTTTGCTTCCACTTTTATATCTGTTAACAAATATTTTCAACAGATTGTTTAACAATGCAAATAAAACATTTTTGTCAAGCATGTTTATTAATTACTGACATACAAGTAAAAGTTAAAATGCGCTTAGTCCAGAGTTAAATCATAATAATAAGATCAACCATGAAAATATAATTTGGGAGGTCAGTGTTTCTCTGCTGGCTAATGGGTTTAACTGCACATTTTGATCCTGTTATTGATGATGACAAATCATATTATGCCATAAATAATACAGGAGACTAACACCACAAATGCAGTCTGACAGGTAATTGTTGCATTTTGGAGATTTATAAAAGTAATTGTTTTCTGCAAATAACACTTTAAATACCCGGATGGAATGAGGTTGACCAGTTATTTTTGAATCAGCTTTTAAAAGAAGGCAGCCTTTGATCTGAGGCAAAGCATAAGCATTTTCATCTCTGAACATTTCTTCTTTTTTTTTTTTCTCCAATTATGAAGGGCTGCTTTTCATCCACTGCTTCCACTCCAGTTTATCCTTTGGAATCCAAAAAGGTTCCGGGGCCAGATGGGGTAATCCCTTCACTGTGTTTGTTTTGCCATGAGGTTTCATCCAGTTAAACTTGCCTGGAAAATCCTCTCCCTATCAAATATCGTAAGAAAGCTGTTTACCTGCCTTTCTCTAGTCTGATCACGTGATTCAGAACATGCAAAGATGGCTCATCCACACTAACCCATGGGGTCAATTCCTTGCCTGTAGCATAAAGTCTTTTAGTACAGTGCATTCTGCTTCTGCTTTAAAGAACTATTGATTAAGTTTAGAATAGAGTTGTTTTTCTCTGTTTCTCATGGCTAACTGAGCTTTTTTTCCTCCTTTCTCTAAGCAAGAGTAAGGAGGAAAAATAAAGTGCAAAAACAACCAATCTGACTCCAGAACAAAACAAACAAAAGCAGTTGAAGCAGTCAAGGATTCAAATGCACATTGGATGATTTTGAACAAAGGAGGATTTCTGACATACATTGAAGTGTTTAGTTCTAAATTAAATTGAACACATTGAGATTCAGTGTGAGGTGACAATAAGAATCAAAGGACAGTACAGGTACATACACAACAAATACTTTGTGACAAACTGCTATGACAATTAGCAGCATAAGATTACAAAAATAGTATGAATTGAAATGCAAAATATATACAAATGTAAAAAAAAAATAGCATTAAGCAATCATTTGTCCTTTCAATATAATTTTGTCAAGTTTTTCGAGCACCTGTTTTTTATAACATTTTTGCATTTTTTATAATTACAAACTCTGATGCTCCACAATTTCACAAGCTAGAAAAAGTTCATTCTGATTTGTGTGTAATTAGGTAATGTGATGTCATACATAAGTGCTTGTAACTTTGCTTTTTGGAGAACAAAATTAATCTTAGTAAAATAAAATAAAAAAATAAACGGAACACAACAGCTAATTAGGTCCTGACTTACTTATGAACAAATCTGGCTGTGTAGTTTTAAATAACTAGGACTGTGGGTCAAAATATCTGTAAATGAATAAAAACGTCTTCTCTTTGGTTCTTACTGGGTGGCTGGACTATTCATTCAAATATTCATATTCTGTTATGTAGATTAATAGCGACATAATTGCCATGTTTTATTATAATAATGGTTGAAATCATGAATTGTTTGAGAATAATGTTAGAACTTTTTCTGTCATTTTTGTTGATACAACAACATTTTTCAACACAAACTATATATCCTCAACTTTCACAAAATAGAACAAAAAATAGGACACACATCACACAAGACAAGCTTAATACAATGTGCAGAAAGTCTACCACTTTACAAAATGAGAGCAAGAGTAATATTCTTTATGCAAATAAGGACAGCGTTTTAATGTGAGATAACTGTTCAGCTCTAGCAGGGTGTAATGAATCATTCAAAGCACCACTGAACCCTTCTGCATTATATAAAAAAAGTACTCATGTCTGACATTTCTATCTACGTAACAAAAAGTGGGACAATGACTTGACATGAGAAAGAGAAATGTGTTTTAGTCATCAAGAGCTTACTGAAAGATTTGTGGTTTGACAAAGTGCATCATGTTGAGCCATTAAGCATGAAATTCTCTCTGGGTAATTGTTGTTGTTTCCCTTTAAATAACAATGCTTCATCCTTTACATTTGTTGCCCACTGGATATGATACAAAAGCAAAATGGGTTCTAATTTTAGAAAACACTTGTCTAAAGTCATGACCAAAGCCATGATTTAATCAGACAGTTTTTTACGATTCAGCTTAGTGTTTATAGGCGAATGATAACAACTCACATGAAACTCGATAAATGACTCTGCAAGGGTCGGTTTTACTTTAAGTTTTCTTTTAACGTCAGAATAAGCTTGTGTTTTTGCGTGATAAAGTTTTAACCTCTTCCAGACACTGATTAATTATGTTCAATATTATTAATGAGCACAGCCATTTAGCTTATGAAGAAAAACATAAACCTCTTATTAACAGTTTTACATTCAAATATCCATTGTTAGTATGTGGTAATGCATCAAGCTGAATGTCACACATCTTTTTGATGTAGTACAACACAGATTCTGCCCTTGAGCCACACCTTCTCAGTGTGCAGTGTTATTTTGCTGCTGGCTCTTACTATTGTTCGCATGAGAATTTCCTGGCACCCGAGGGTATACAGATGGGAAACACCTCACATAGCCCATTTGTTAACTTCAGCTTTTATTAGTCAGCTTTGTGGCACTTGTACTCAGTGTTTTTTCTTAGGTCAGAGACTGTGGGCCATATTTTTTTGTAGGGAATATGAAACATCTCCAAATGTGCAATTTATTAGAGACATGCCAGTTTTTTCTACTTTTAATCACCACTTGTGTACTTTACAGCATGAGCCACATTCATCGATTTTACAGGGCACATTTTCCTTTGTACACACATTATGTCCTGAATCCCTCCCTCTCAAATAATACACAAGGGGCTTTTGTAGAGCTCTGCATCCTTGCCAAGGACACTTTCATGTGTGCAACAGAGTAGCCAGGAATCAAAAACTGACTTTCTAATTATTGTGAAAACCTGCTCATCCTCATAACCCCCAAACTCGCCACCACCCGCAAGCCCTCCATGTTCCCAACACCACCTGCTTCCCAAGCAAAATTGCACAAACTCTGCTTTATTTTTCCCATGTTTGTTGTTTTTTTTTACTTTTCTTCCTATAACGTCAGCGTAACTTTCCAGATTGTTTGGTGTCCCTTTATGATCAAGAATAAACATAGAATAAAATTAAATAAAACTAGATTTGATGAGTTGACCAAATGGGAACGTTTTTTTCTAAATTCCTTTTTCTATATTCCTTTTTCTTTTTAATATTTCTCCAGTTTTTCAGTTACAAATGACAAACTTATATTCTTGCTTAATCTTACTTTAAGGTTGTTTCGTGATAGTATATTTGCTAACTCATTTGATTGGTTTTTATTTAGGCCACAGTTTTAATTTTATCCTCCTTCAGTTCTCTAAATCATCTTAGTCTGTAAACACTGGAATGGATGCGGATTTCAGAATAATTTTGCAAAGTTGAGGGGAAAAACAAACAACATATATTAATCCCTAAAACGCAAGCTGCTAAGATTTAAAGTTTACAGATAAGAGCTTATTGTTGGAGAACATGATCCTGGAAGACTCTGCAAGTATTAACACAGCGCTACATGTAGATTTGGAATTTATATTTAATGCTTTTGTTATAGTTGATATTTCGTTTAGAAGGATTTACAGTGAACAACAAGTGATCGTCTTTACCTGATATGTGCATTGGTAAGCACTCTGATGAATTTGCCAAATCAACTGCATAAAACAAGGTTCAGTAATCTCAATAATGCTCCTTTTTTTTTTTTTTTTTTTTACATTTTCTTCTTGTTATGGGAAAAAGGCTCCGAGGTGCTGAACTATTGAACCAACTTAAATTTAGTCACAGACACGTCTGGGACCTGATATTTGGCCTGATGGAAATGTGACACAGTAAATAGATTTCTGGCAGCTGCCTGCATGAACTTTATGTCGATCACTAATATATCGGAGACTATGTACAGTCAGTCAATTCAATAGAGGGGAGCTAAGTTGTTAAAAAAATACTGTCTGGTTTAAAATAGGGTAAAACCATCTTTTTTTACAGAAGAAAAAGCAAGATTTTTCTTCTTTTGCTTAGGCGGAGAAAAATCCCTGCAATGGTAATACAGTGCCTTGTAAAAGTGTTCATCAGTTTCATATATTTTTCAAATTGCAAACAGAATTTATTTATTATTCCATTTTTGTGGGGATTTCAGTGAACAAAAAGCATCACGAAGAGTCAAGAACACAGTACAGGGATGAAGCTGCAGAGAAGTATAAAGCAAATATTGATTATAAACCCAGTTTTGAAGGGCTTAAATAATACCCTTTGCTCCTTTAGCAGAAAAGCCAAAGAGTATGGCACAACTTCAAACCTAACAAAACTGGACCATCCAACTATCAGACTGGGCAATAAGAGAAATTACCAAAGAACTATGGTAAGACTAACTCTGAAGAAGCTCAAGAAATTCACAGCTTAGATGGAAGAATCTGTCAAAATAACAACTATTAGTCATGAACTCCTCAAATCTGGCCTTTATGCAAGAGTAGAAAGAAGAAAGCCACAAGTCATGCGTGGGACAGGGAACTAGGTGCTCTTGTCACATGAGACCAGAATTGTACAATTGTAGTTAAGCTACATGCAAGGGGTGTGTGTGTGTGTGTGTGTGTGTGTGTGTGTGGTTTGAAATTCACACTGCACATCGTACTGAATACAAAATCCCCAATGTAAAACATGATGGTGGAAGAACCATGCCCTAGGGTTGCTTTTCTTCGGTAGTGAACATACAGTCAACAAATGAGAAGAGCCACCATCAAAATCATCAGTCCACAAATAAGTTGGTCAATGCTTCATTTATCATGGAAAGACAGACACTCCTAAATAGGTGGAGTTTTACCCTTGATTTAAAGGAATTCAGTGTTTCAGCTGTTTTGCAGTTTTCTGAAAGTTTGTTCCAGATTTGTGGTGCATAGAAGCTGAATGTGTCTTCTTCATATTAAGTTCGTGGGATGCAGAGCCATAACCAGAAGACCTGAGTGGTCTGGAAGGATGGTACAACAACATCAGATCTTCAGAAAAACGTTCAATAAATATAAAGAGTTTTGCATTGCAATGTATTATGTAAAAATACATCATAAGCCACTGTACTTTGCACTGTAATGTACTTTGCCACTGTATTGTGCAATGCTGGTAATTATGCCAGCATTGCACTAACATCAAAATAAATGAAATGGCATAGTTTGATGAAAGGGTGACACAAAAATTAGAGCCAGGCCATGGTGTTTTCAAATAATATATAACATTTCTCCAGAACTTGATTCAAAATAAAACTGCCATGATGTATTGTTGACCTGTAACTTGAAATGAAACCCCAAATCTATCTATCTATCTATCTATCTATCTATCTATCTATCTATCTATCTATCTATCTATCTATCTATCTATCTATCTA
>CAEFZY010052441.1:0-20527 GCA_903066815.1 Brachyrhaphis roseni
CATTGACCAAACATTCTGTAATTTTATTTCTGAACCTATTGAGGAACAATATTCTCTCCATGTTTTCTTTTTTGCTTCCTTAATAGTTTTACGAGCCATTGCTCTCTTCCTTTTATATTCAATAAGGTTTTCGGTTGTTAAATTTTTCTGTAATATTTTAAATGCCTTGTTACGACCTTTAACTGTTCTACTACATTCATCATTCCACCAAGGAACTACTTTTTTCTTACCTTTTACTTTTATTTTTGGTATGCAAGAATTTGCAGCATTTAAAATATGTTCTGTATCTGACTTGTACATTCTTCAATGTTGCCTTTTAATGTAACCATATGACTATTTTTTTCACAATTTATTTTTAATTTTTGCCAATTAGCTTTATTAAAGCACCATCTTATTAATATGAAATCTTCTTGTCTGTTTATATTGTCATTAATTATTGTACTCACTGGAAAATGATCACTCCCTAACGTAGACTCCCAGTTGACATCCCATTTACTTGGAGCAACAAGACAATCATATATTAATGTAATATCAAGATTTGAAATTGTACTTTTATGTATATTTACTCTTGTACCTTTTCCATTATTAAGACAAACTAATGACCTTTCATCCATTATTTCTTCAACTATGTTACCATTATGATCTGTCTTCCTGCTACCCCAAAGACTGTTGTGAGCATTAAAATCGCCACACCATAATTCTCTTCTATGTAGTTTCCCTGTCATTTCACATTTCATTTTCAAGACTTTGACATGAATTATAATAATTTATAATTTCAATATTTCCATATTTTCTTAAATATTTCTATAATAACACATTCTAATTCTTTATTCGTTGAGTTTTTCGTATAAGCTATTCCATCTTTAATTAAAGTGGCACTCCACTACCATTACTTCTATTCTGTCTTTCTATGCTATATCCAGGAATCTTAAAATCTAGATTAGGTTTTAACCATGTTTCTTGAATACATATTATATCTGGAATTATTTCTTATTCAAAAACAAACTTTTTAAATTCTTGTCCATTAAGCTTCTGGCATTCCATTGAAGAATATGTAGAACCATTATAAAAGTTTGGATCATAATCCTGAGCATTTTCTGTTGTTTCAGTGGCTCTGAAAATGGTATGAATCTGATCTGCTTGGATTTCTTTCATATCTAAAAACCTTCCAGCTGCTGTTACAATTGGTTTTATTTTATTACTTTTCTTCATTTGTACTGTAACATTAATAATATGGCACATAAATGCTACAAAACTGTCTTTTTTTTTTTTTTTTTACCACCATTGTATTTTCATCCACTCTACATTTATGCAAACATGCATTTTGGATATTTGTTGTTGGTACCAAGATTTGTCTCTGATAATTCTGGACTCCAAGTTGTGTTTCTTTGACCTGTTTCCTCTTGTACTATCTTTCCTTACTCTTTTTAAAGCTTCAGCGTATGAAACTCTTTCTGTTATTTTGATTCTTTGAGCTTCTCTGGCTTCCCTTTGTACTTGACATCCACCCTATGCTGTGCTGTGTTCTCCTCCAGAGTTACAACCTTTGATTTTAGCATCTTTCTCACATTTTCCATATTCATGTGGACCTCCACATGTTGCACACCTAACCTTTATTTTACATTCCTTTGCAATATGTCCCATTCTTTGGCAAGTAAAACATCTGAGGGGTTTAGGGACGTAGTCTCTCACTCTATAATTCATGTATTCCAGCTGGACATTTTCTGGCATGATATTTTCAAATTGTAGAATTACTGCCATAGTTTCTTTCAGTTCCCTGTCTCTTTTACTTTTAATCCTGGTGGCATCTGTTATTTTCCCTCCTTTGATTTCTTTTTTCTCATCCTCCATTGTCATTTCAAGTGGAACTCCTGAAATGACTCCTCTCAGCCTTGCTAAAGATCCTGGAATATATGTTTTAATTCTTTCTCCCATCAGGGTTTTCATTTTGATTATCTTCTGTTGTTGTGTTTCACTGACAGCATGTATTAGCACTCTTCTGTTATTCATGATTCTAGCCGTTTTAATTTTCCCTATTTCTTCCTCTAGTGCTTTGGTCAGCTTTATCGGGTGAATATATCCCCATCTTGCTTGAATTCCACTACAACTTTGTATTCAACTTCTATGGTAAAGTCATCCTGTTCTCGTGAACCCGCCCGTTCGTTTGTTTTTGTCCTTTTGCTAATTTTTACTGTTGCCTCACATTCTTCCGACCAACTTCTTGCCCTTTCTTGTGTCTTTCTAAGTGCTCTTTTCCTTCATGCGATCCACCAAAATCAAATCCTACCGCCTTCATTTGTGTGCTACGTTCACTCGCTTCTCCTTCCGCCTTCCCAACCGACCAGGGTGCCTTCCAGCATGTCAATGATCTTCTTAGGCCTTCTAACGAGACTTCATTGGATCCAGGTGCGTTAAATCAAGGAGAGAATTAAAACATGGAGGATGCCAGCCCTCCAGGACCGACTTTGGTAAGAATGACTGCTGTAAGGAGTCATTCTTGTCATGTAATTTCTTTAGGGGCATGTATATTTGTACATAATCTGCAAAACAGTAAAAGGAGATATTAAATTTCTTTAAAATATGTCAAAGAGGCAGCAAATACAACATAAACAAATTAGGCCCTAAAATTGATTCTTGGAGTACGCCATTCTCATTCTCAATAAATAATGTCAAAATTTTAAATCTATAGTCTGTCTTAAAATGCTAGCATTGACGGGGGCCCTGAAAAGCTTGGGTGTTAGGATCCCAGGTTGTAGAGTTGTTTTGGAGTGTGACTTATTGATTCTAGTTTTATTCTGTTTCTTATTGTGATTAGTTTTGTTCCTATTTTTCTTTAGTTCAGTCCTTTCTTAGTGATTCTTGTTTGTTCTTCTGTATTGTTATTATTAAATATGTTTCCTATGTTTAGTTATGTCTTAGTGTTAGATTCATTTTTCCTAGTCCTGTGTACTCTCTAGCGCCCGCTGTGCCACTTTCTCTCGTTCTCTCTCTCTCCCCTCACAACTGCAATCAATTAGCCAATCAGCCCAGGTTTGTTTTTTCCAGCATTCACTCTCCCAGTACTTGTTCATCTTTTAACCTCTCACTCATCGCTTCATCTTATTACCTTCCTATCTATTCCCTAATGTCATTTTTAGATTCCTGTGATTTGCTCTGCTCCGGTTCCCTGTGTTCTCTATGGCTGTTACTGTAAGATTTTGTTCGTTTTTTCATTAAAAACCACAAAATCTATTTGGTGCCTTCACCTGCTGCATTTTGGTTCACAAACAAACACTAAACATGACTCTGGGGGTCTTAAGCAGCTGCTTTGTTCATTTATGCCTTATGTCGGCTCTGAATGTGACCAGCATTGTTTTTAATGTCTATTGTCTTATTACTTAATTGACATGATGCCATCTTTCAATCATTCTAGGGGGTTTCTCAGCAAGTTACCAATCAGTAGTCACAATTTGCCCTGAAGTACATTCTTCTTATCTTGAGGAACTGAACCTCCAACAATGTTGCTGGGCTTCATCATTGCTAACGAATTGCTGTCAGAGAGATTTTGAGGAAAATAATAGGAAATTCTGGTCAAACGTTGTCAGTAGGAATATGCAATTCTGACAGCTGTTATCCAGCTGTTAGAACGTGGAATACAATTTATTACATTTGCAAAACCCAAAAGGAATCTGGAAAAATGCAAGAGGTGGATTAAGGCCTGCAGCCGACCTCATGTCCAGTTGAATGAAACCGTGATCGACAAATACTACATGTTCATCTGTACAAAGGTAACTGGTTGTAAATGCAACTGGGGTCTGTATTAATATTGGCATAATTAAACTAAATGTGTTTCTTTAATGCATTTGTCTGTTCATACCTGACTGTTCCTGTGTTACCCTGTGTCTATCATTGGGGGTTTGTTCCTCAGGCTCCACCTCACTTTCTTCTTCTTTTGTCCAGGCTTCTCCAGGACTGTTATAATCACTTCTTCTTCCCTTTTGTTATTTGTTCCACTGTGAAGAGGCACATTTTATAATCCGGCACATGAAGTTGTTCCACTTTAGCATGTAATAACGCCTTTAATACAGTTCAAATTGTAACTTTCTACAATTTAATCACAACTAATAAACACTAAGTGCAAAAATAGTTCTGAAAAAGAATGCTTTAAGTTAAATAATCATTAACAAACGTAAAATATACCGATTATTAGTCTTGCTTTAAGTATGCCCAAGTATGCTAAGATTTAATTCACTTTGCATATTTATTTTTCACAAGGGAAGAATACCAGTGTTATACGTAAAAATGCATTAAATAGATGTCCCTACTGCTCTACAGAGGGGCGTCCTGCTACTGAAACATCACCTCCTATCACCCAGCCATTTCCTCACGCCACCCAGAGGAAACTGGGATGCATTCAGAACTGCTAATAAGAATAGACACGGCATTTGATCGTAGCCAAAAGGCTAGTAATCAACTGCCTGCCTACGTAAGTCATACCCGATTTTCAGAATAATGTCTAAATGAACTGCAGTGAATCAGAACTGTAGGGCCTATAGGACTGCGGTCCGCAGCTATTATTTTTCTGTAAAAGAAAGAATGATCCTGGTTTGCGCTATAGACAATTCTACATAATTTTTACAGATATGTGAAACGTCGCACGAACCTGCAATGACGATTATCCTGGTCGAGGCGCTCAGTGTTCGGTTGCAACATAAGCTGCAAAAATCCTGCAGTCCGAGTCGGAGTATTGCCTGTTTATGGGACCAAGAGACCGCATCATTTGGCTCAGCTCAACTTAAGCATTGGTCTAGTACAAAGTATGCTTTCAACATATATTTGGCAGGTGCTTAATTCCGAATGGAAGTGGCTCAGTGGGTGGAGAACTAACAAGAGGATATTCATCACAGTCACCCAGAACCGCTTTATGGAGCAGGAAGGTAACTGCAATGCTTGGAGCATTTTTGGCACGATAGTGTTATTCCGAGAAACGCATGCCTGCCGAGAATTGCATGCCCTGTCTCGGGAACGCGCATCGCTCTAAACTCTCGCATAGTAATGCTAAAACGGAGTGAAATACACAGGCATGTGTTTCTCGGCATAACACCAGCGCACCTCTGGTTTGATGAATGAACCCTCCTCGCCCTGCCGCCGCACACTAACATTTTTTCTGTGAAATGTTGCACAGAAAAAACAGAGAATCTTGTTAACTGGATAATTACTTTCTGTTTTGCATATTGAAGTTAACATTTCTACCGAGGTGGCTGCTTCCTTGTTCCCTGCGCATTTACAGCGGTATGTTGCTTTTTATTTTATTTTTAGTATTTTTTTTTTATTAAGTTTTTATTTATTTTATTAAGTTGCAGTTGTTTTCACAGGATGACAAACCTTAACCTGAAGAACCACTTTTATGCTGTATTGGACCAACATGCCTCCAAATCCAGAGGTTATTTAGGAAGAAATCTGCTTGCACTGCAAAAGTGAACGATGCTCAGCTCTTCAGAACCCATGACCTCTAGGTTAGTGTTTTTTCTTATTCTTGCTTTGAGTTTATTAAGTTTTACCTTTTTTTTTTAATTTTTTTATTATTTTACAAAATAAACCAATGAATGGAGAAAAATGTTATGATTCAGGAACGCTGATATTAATGAATGACATGCTGTTCTTCTCACCATTCCTCCCTATTTGCACAAAGACTCCTCCACCTTCATCAAAACGTGGGATGTAAGTTTTCAGCAAATTTAAAAATATCCTTTATTAACTTTGTTCATGTTTTCCAAACGTAACACTTTGAAAGTGTGAGAGAAAGTATCTCCATCCTTTGGGTCTGTCTACAACATTGTCCATGTAATGTCATCAAAACGACAACTATTTATGCTAGTCCTTAAGATTATCAGAAATAATGATAATAATTTAAGACTATCACTGCTAATCGTCATTTATTGTCATATGTTATTATTTTTACTTTATTATTTAAATTTTTATTGTGTACTATGCTGGGACAAACAAAATGTTCCCCCATAGGGAATCATTATCTTATCTTATCTTATCTTATCGTATCTTATCTTATCTTATCTTATCTTATCTTATCTTATCTTATCTTATCTTATCTTATCTTATCTTATCTTTTCTTTTCTTTTTTTTTTATAATTTTCTACCCCAACCAAAGATCACTGTGCAGTTTACACTGCTTAAAATTGGATTTCCAATTAATTTCTTTAGTTATTGCTAAGGCAATGGGACTTTGCTGAAAATTTTTTGTATTTTGGCTTGTTGTAGTTGAAAAAATTCATTTCTGAGCTAGGAGTAATCCAGAAATGTAATTTGTATTGATGAGACTAAGAGGAACAAGGAGAATTTATACAGACCAATTAACCAAACTGTGGGAGGAAGCCAGAGTACCTGGTGAGAACCCACCATGCACAGGGAGAACATGCAAACTAAATGCAGAAAGACCCCAGGTTGCGAATTGAACCCAGAACCGTCTTGCTGCAAGGCAACAGTGCTACCAACTGTGCCACTGTGCAGCCCACCTTACTTCTAAATCACCCAAAATGTTTGTCCAACACATTCAACTTTATTTAGAAAGTCTTGATGGGGTGGGGGATGGGAAGTTGAAGCCCAAAGTACTGAGCCTTGTTGGCAGCAGAATAATGCCAGTATATCATGTTTCAGAGTCTAGATACATTTTTAAAAATTAGAATAGAGAACATGTTATTTGAAGAATTTACATTGTATTCATTACCTAACTGACAAAAGGTACTGAGAAGTTTTATTAAACTACTTTATGTATTTCTAAAGTTTCTAAAGCATTTTTCTATGTAAAATGTTACTACTCTGTTGGTGACAACATGGCTGCACTCTACATATTGGGTTTAAGTGGCTTGGATTGAAATGTGTTCATTTGCCATCCATTATAAGTCAGAGATATATTTACTCTTTTTGGTCGTATCTGCATATTGTATGCATTACATACTTTAATATTATTGTTTACACTTGCAATGCTTTGCCAGCTGTTTGAGATAAATATATGTAAGTGACTGCTGAGCTGTAAACGCCATTAATGGACGGCAAGGGAAAGCATTGTTGTGATGACAAGCAGAAGGTGGTGTTGGAAAGGCTGGGAGGAAAAAGAGACGTACATAATCACTTGCATGATGTACAAAAGTTTTTGCAATTTGCTCGAAGAAATTACAAGCCACTTTTTTACAAAAGACACAATGATTTGAAGATTAAACAAGCAGTTTTGAGAATTGAAATTCTGTTTTCAGAAATGCAACCCAGAAACTGAGAAGAACTGTAAAACATTGAAGTTTCCTTATGTTAAAACTCTTTAACTGTCAGAAGGACACTGGTGTCCTCGTGGACCCAGTGATTTACATGTAAATATTTTGGGGTGATAGTTAAGAAGTTAAAGGAAAATGTTAAATATGAATACTGATACCAAGCTTTGAATCTAAAACAAAAGCTAAAGTATTCTTCAATGTTTTAACTTGAATGTATAACCATTTCACACTCAAAGTAATTCAAATGAGTGAGAGAACCAAACTTGAAAAAGCTGCTTCTGGCATTAACAATAACTCTCACCCTATGCAGTCTAAAGTAGACCTGAAATAATATTTAAATCATATAAATACATCTGTATTAAATAACTGCTAATTATTTGAATGATACTTGCTCTGCAGTTATTCTTACAGAAATGTTAATGGAAGTGTTGCATCTGGAAAAAATTAGCATTAAATGCTCCATGTAGCAAAAAGTTTTGTTTCCTACCAGCTGCAATGCATGTAAACAGACAGCGTGACTCACAGAAATTACAGGGAAACATTTCTTTATCAGTTGCTTAAAGTTAGCTAACTTCAGTTAAAACTTTGAAAGGTGCTTACCTGGCATACAGAAATGTGTTGTCCTTCTTCTGAGCCACAGAAATAGCACAAACTTAATTGTGCTATTAAGTTTGTTCTCAATTCAGTAGCCGCATCTTTCTCTGCAACATTAGGTAGCACTTTTGCACTTGGACTGACAATACTGTGGTGAGTAGTCCTGTCACAATAATCAATAAATCAATTAATTGTATGATAAATTAAAACAAACTCAATAAATTCCATTGACATGATTTATTGTTTATTTCTTTTGTCTCTCTTTCTACCAAGAACTGGATGATATAAATCTTCAGTTTGGTGCTTTGGTCTCAACTGGCACTTTTTAAAAGGACATTTTGTTTAGAAGGACTTCAAAATTCATTGTATTTTTTGTTTTATTTATTTATTGTGGATATTTAGCATGTCTTCCAGTTTCGGTGTTAAATGTTCATTAGAATTTAAAGTTTACTGATCTTTGAGAATGTGTTCTCTTTTTTTTTATTTTGCCATTACCATTATATTACTTATAAATGGTCTCAAAACAACAATTTTATCCTTTTTCACAATAAGTTCTGGAACAATTTATCATCCAGCAAAATTTGTTATCATGACAGGCCAAGTGGCTCAACTACAATTCTGTAGTTGAGCTTTGGATGTTACAATGCTCAACTACAGAATTGCAGCGTTATAAACAAACAACAGTCTTGCTTTGAGATTTCAATTTGATACACAAAGGCATTATGAATTAAATTGATTATTCAAAAATAAAAGAAGCCAAAATATTGTACCAAAATTCTATTCTCTGTAAAAATTATTTTTGCAGTCTGGTTTATGGTTTTACATTGTAGATATAAATATCAGCAAAATATATTATTTTGGCTAAATAATAACGTTAATTTTAAGGTAATTAATATACAATATTATAAGATTTTTCTATGAATTTTACAATTTCTAAGATTTTCACAATAAATGTATGTGTTTAATTCATTTCATAACTATAAAAATTACATTAAATTAGTTTGTTGAGTTATGGTAATTCAGTTTATTTTCTATGACAACATAATGCTTTGGATGTTACGATCTGCAACAGTTGGTATTTTACATTTTTTTTTACCATACATTTATGCATTTTTTACAGTGTAAGGCCACCAAAAAGGATCTCTAGGGACCAATCCAAGGGAACTGAATAGGGATGGTGGTCTCCCTATTCAAAAAGAGGGTCTGTAAACTGTGATCCAACTACAGAGAACACAGTTTACAGACTGTGTTCTCTGTCTGTAAGAGCCTTCTTTCAGTGCAACAAAAGTGAGGGAGAGTGTTAGTGGTAGAGACAACCTTATTTTATAAAGGTTTTATTAGCACTAGTGGCCTTTATTTGGCCTTTAATTGACAGGAAAATAGGTAATGAGAGAAGACATACGGCAAAGGTCGCCAGGTCGGGAACCGAACCTGCGACAGACTAAAGCCTCCATGTGTGGGCTATGCTTCATCCCTGCGCCACCACAGCACCTCGACAGCCTGTGAAATGGAATTCACCACTAATTTAAGAGTGAAGAAACTGATCAGGACCTGGATATGTGACGTCATTGCGTGGGGTTTCCTTCGTGTGTAGTGAACGTTACGTCGTCATGGCTGAGGCCGGTTGTTTTAGGAAGTCCATGGGCCGCTAAAACTGGCTTTGCTCCCTGTAATGCGGTTTAGTGGATGTCTTCTCGGTATTAAGCGGGCAGTGATAGCAGCCCTCCAACAGCCCCACCGTCTTCAGTCACCCAGAGCTTCTCTGACTGCGACCGACCGGGAACTGCAGCTAGCTTGAAGCAGCGTTAGCTCATGCTGCTGTCTTCACATCAGATTTCATGAGGACCAAAGGAGCTCTAAAAATCCCATTTTGACAACTTTTTGGAGAGGGTTGTATACAACACAAAATAAGGTACGCTAATCAATTTGGTTTTTATAGGCATAAATGAATGAAAAAGTCAGCTAATTTTCCATACCAATGCGCCAAAAACCGCGAGAAGTGAAGAGCAAATGAAAACAAGATGGGAGAAGGTGAAGTTTTGTTAGCTGCTTTTGGTTAAATAATCAAAGCGATCTTAACGCCATACTGTGGTTTACTGTTCTGGCAGATGTTTTCTTAACTATTCACAATGGTTGGTTGGTAAAATGTGATGTATAGTTGCTTTGGGGAAATGGATCTTTTTATTGTGCCCGTATTAGTACAACATTGTGTTATTATGTTAGCTTCCAAGCTAGCCTCGTGCTTTGTAGCCTTAGCTGACACTTGTACACGAACCCCCAACATTAACAGTTGCTATTTCTTTATCCAACATAAACTGGAGTAAAACGAGGCAGGTATTTTGTTACGTAGTATTGGATTACACGGTATTTGTCATGAAGACAAACCGAACTTTTTATTGTTTAAATTTATTAATTCCAAAGCACAAATCTAGTAGTTCATATAGTTTAGCAAGAGCATAATTCTTTAACAGCCAACATACTTAAATGAATCAGTTCGTCCCGTATAGATATGAAAACGAGTGTTGTTATTAAATTAAATCTGATTTTTAACTAGTCGCTGGCGCGGAACAGACATGTCGCCCCGCCAATGGCTGAGTTCACTTGCGTCAGTAGTCAAGATATAGCTTTTTGGCTAATGCTACAAGGTTAACTGCAGCCACGCGTTATAATATCTTAGATAGATAAACAGTGACTTATTAGGTGATTAACATTAGGTACTTAAGTTATTTCGTATAGAGAAGGCATGTTTCTTGATGTTTTATGACCATAGAACACGGGCGCTTTATAGGCCTTTCAGGCCTCAGAAGTGCGGTTGTTTCGGTCTACCGTGCTCTCATTTTAACAGCAGAAGCTGAACAGGAAGCGTCGCTGGTTGCCGCTAGCTACGGCTGGGCTTAAGCACTATAGTTAAGGAGGACGAACATTCAGGAAAGGTGAGGAATAAGATGGCAGAGACGCAGCTTTCAGTTGCTACGTCTCACATTCCCAGAATTATCTATTAGTAGAAGTAAGTGAGAAGGTTCATTTTATTCAAATAGCACTGATTGACAAGTATTATCTGAAGACACGTTACAAAAACAGATCAAATTTATCTGTTTTTGTAAAGATAAATTGGATCTTTACTAAAACAAATTCTGTTTATCCAATTTATAAACAGAAATGGATATTTAGTTAAACCTAAACATAGACTATTTCAAAGTCAGTTACATGCATAACACAATTAAATTTGGACTAAAATCAGTTTATTTTAGATGCACCCATCTCTTATATTGAGTGTGCATTGAAATAATGGTGGAATGAAAAATATTCTTTTAATAGGAAATACCCTTGAACGGAACCTGTCTCAGTGTGATCGACATTTGGAGAGATTCTTTTTATGATTCCCAGAGTAGAAAAAAGTTTTCAATTTGTTTTAACAAATCACTGTTTATTGCAGAGAACCAGTCTAATTATTATAGACATAAAACAGTTAGTCAAGAGACCTTAAAAGAATTGAAATTTTCCTTTCTGAATGTTTCGAATCAGATGTTGACAAAGAATGAAATAGTCTTGAAACCAGTCACTCATTGGCTCTTGTTCCATGAACATTAATGTACCAACAATAAGATTTAAAACATGAAAACGACTCACTGAATCTTGCATTTTATATGTTTAGAAATACCTCTAGGGAATAAATGCTCTGTTGTGGACAGGCTGAATTCAACTTATTGGAAGAAAGGAAAGGCAATAGGATGCTGTTTTAACAATTTCCACTGCAGTTATTCAAAGTGGATATGTCATGATTTTAAATCCTTCCTTTTCACATGCAAGTCATTCATTTATGGTATTTAAAGTAGAACAGCAATGCTTTGGTCTGAATTCCTCGTTATAGTCATTCAGAACCCTTGTTTTGCTGCAGTCTTTTTAAATGTGAAAGAGACATTTCAAGCTCCAGATCGCACAGGGTTCCACTTCACTCCATTTGGCCATATTTCTAGTCTGATAGCAGCGACACGATTATCTACTGGCAGAGAAACCTTTTATTCCAAAGTTTATTAAAGATGTCAACAATGGAAGACTTGTCCATCCAACCTTACATGTTAGAGCCAGAGTCTGACCCACAGCATGAGGATGAAGACAGCCAACCTGCAGAACCACATATCCAAATAAATGCACCACAGTGGTGTTATAGGTGTATTTTACAGTCTCTCCATCCACACTAAGTACATACAATTTGGAGTGTAGGTTAACTATAGCTTCCATGGATGTCAGATACCTTTGAAATATTAATGGTACCATAATGTGAATGGAGTAGGAATGTGGGATACGGTTTAGAACAGCGATTCTGTTGAAGTCGGCCAATGCCTGCAGCCGAACTCTTTTAAACCTTAAAAAGATGAGGGAGGAAAATCTGGTTATTTTGTTGAAAACTTTGAGAAATAGAAAAAAAGATATAAATTCAACAATAAATATTCCATTGTGTGCTGAAAATATTGGTTTAAACTATATGATGACTGGTCAAGGCACCTGTGCTCCTTCTGCATGTGGGAGGAGCACATGCAGAATTTTCATTCCATCAGATTTCATGATTTAAAGAAATGTGGTCTTCTGTGATTCATCACTCAACACAAACTAGCAAAACTCCAGCATAGTTCTGAGTTTTTAAAAAAAAAATAACCGGCATTCTCTCTTTCAGGTTTATTTCTGGGAACTTTTTTTTTTTACCAGTGGTTCGCACGTCCCTATTGTGGAGTTCAAAATGGCTGGACGCAGTGAAGATGAAAGTGTGAGCAATAGCAATGGAGAATCAAGGTACAGTAACTCCTCCTTACAGGACAGGGGTAGGGCTAGGCACGCTGATGGTTCAGGCACGCTGAACCTGATGGTCACATGTGAACATTATCTTTGTGTTTGTGTCTTGCACATTTAATGCAAATAGTACTGTATAAGGTATTTTTGAAAACTTTGTCTTGGCTGTATTTCAATTATTTTTAATTGACTGCACATTTATGTTGTTTTTTGTCATTGTTCTGATCATTTTCCTGATTCTTTTTACTAAATTGACATTAGTATTCTAAATTTAATTAATTTAGTTTGTCACTTGTCTTTATTTTTGCTTATGTCTTGTTTTATTTGAGTTAATTTAATGTAAATTTAGAGGATTGAAATACAGGCTATAAAAGAAGTGTTTTTTATAAACATGCTTCCTTCATGTTTATGGAAAATCCTTATGCTGTACAAAAACATTACACTAGGAATAAATGGATGTAGTTATATTTTGTAACATGCTTATGCACATATTACCATTTAGGTTTTAAACCAGCTTTATTTCTATAATCTTTTTCAATAAATCTCACAAACCATAAAAAGATCTGGAATAAAATCAATTCAAAAATGAAAATGACCAGGTTATTTTATGCATGTACATTATTACTAGTAGACCTGAACCACAAATGTAACTGGCAATACTAATGTTTTTCCTACAAGTATGCTGCTACTGTGAAATACTCTGAATGAAAGTTTCAGATAGGTTTTATGAGAAATATCTTTAGTATTACCAGGGGTTTAAACTGACTGAATAAATTGAAAAACTCTCAAAATAGTATTAAAAAAACACTGGCAAAGAAGTGTACACATTCCAGTGCAAAAATGTCTAAACTTGATTATTAAAAATCAAGAATGAAGCAGTGATTCTTTTTTAAACTTTCAACTGTGTCAATTAGTAAGATTTCCTGTTTTAGTTTTATGATGACACTTTGCTTATTTTTAATAAATCATAACAACAAAATCATCATCTTCACTAAATTGAGAGGTCATCTTTTACCATTAGTCTCTTTCGCAGGGGACTGCTCTTTTGTTTATGCCAACACTGATTAACAAGCATTAGGATTACCGTAATTTCCCGACTATAGAGCACACCTGATTATAAGCCGCACCCAGTACATTTTTAAAGGAAAACCATTTTGTACATACATAAGCCACACCTGTCTATAAGCCTCATGTGCCTACATACAGACGGTAAACAGAAAGAGTTTTCAAAGTTTTAGTAATATACCTTAGCTTTTTTTTCCAACCAGTGCCTGTGACGTGGCAGTAACACAGCAGCAATACAGTAGTAACACAGCACTAACAAGGCTGGTAAAAAAACCAAACAAAAAAAAAAACGTACCGGTAAAAGTCACTGAGAGCCGTCTTCATCTTCCTCTTGTGCACTGAGACGTGTTACGTTACATTAAACTTGCGTCTTCCTCTACACATATATTCCACCTGTCTCACTCTTACCTTTTCTGCTTGAGCGCCCCTGGCGGCTGCATCATTGTATAAGCCGCAGGGTTGAAAGCGTGTGACAAGAGCCGAGGCTTATAGTCCGGAAATTATGGTAGTTGGTTTTCAGATGTAAGATAGAATCTTGATTAAATATTTTAATCATACGTTTGTATTTACTGGGATGCTAACAAACACTTGTTTGTTGAATTTTGATTCAACTATAAGATTAAGAAGTTATTATTTATTTATTCAACAACTACTAATACGTTTTTGTCTTTTCACATCCAAGTAATTCTGATGATGAGTCTGGATCAGGCTCAGCCTCTGCTTCGGGTTCCGACTCCAGTTCCAGCTCCTCCAGCAGCAGTAGCCAGTCGGGAAGCAGTGACTCAGGAAGCGCCTCAGACTCTGGTAGTCAGTCTGAGTCTGACACTGAGAAATCCAATGAGAAAAAGGAATCACCAAATAAGCCAAACATTGATGGAGCCGAGGTAAACAAATTCAAGATGTCAGCAAAGCTTTGCCACTAATATGTGGCCTGCCCTAATGTATTTATGACTAATTGAAATCGTTCTGGCAAATGGTTCTTTCGTTTGTATTATGGCTTTTTTAGACAATTATTTTAGTAATCGAATATTCTATTGATTATTCTGACAATTAATCAAGTAATTAAATAAAAAATTTATAAAATAAGATATTGGTAAATTCTACTATAACAGAAGTGTTACTATTGGATATCAACATTGGCTCAAAGTTTCATGTTTTGCATCCCTACAATAACTTTTCTATAGGTTAGAAAATAGTTATTAATAGTAATAGCTCACTTTTTAAGTTAACCAGGACAAAAATTATACAAAAATCTGAAATTATACTCAATTTAATAATAATTAAATAAAAACACTTCTAAAAAATGTCTATACTCTAGTTTTTAGTTTATGTATTCATCTTCAGATAATTTGATAGGTGAACTCTCACTTTGCACATCCAATTATAGCTTTTGTGTCCACTGGATTTGGCTCCTCCATCACACACAGAAACTCATCTGCCAGCTGCACAACGCAAATAATCACCTGGCCAGAACACAGAATAATAAGACATAATTGAAGCTTCAAGACAACTAATTTTCCTTGAGGACTTTTAATTATCAAGGTATTCAAATCATTTGAGCGATCGAAACAGTCCTAGTTTGTATTAATTTAGTTTTGGTTCTTCATTTAAAACAGTTACGTGCTGGACACACAGAACTACTAATTTGACTTTATTTTAACATAACATTGCAAAGAGATTTTGTTTATACCACAAATTCATCAGTTTTTTTCTTATAATTACAGCTTTGTAAAATTGTGTTTAAATTTACACACACAAGTAGGCCTGTCGCGATAAACGATAAATCAATTAATCATACGATAAATTAAAATTATCGACGTCATTTTAATTATCGGCATTATCGTCTCTTCCGGCCTTTTTCTCTTTCAGTTGATGACACTGAATGAAAAAAGGCTCAACTCCGGTGTTCTCCACTAACCCTCCCTTCCTCATTTCCTTGGTGTAATGCCCAGCGCAAACTACATGTTCTTAGAGCTGTCGGCCGATTGTCGGCCCATTTTTAAAACCTGAGAGACCACACAATAGCCGACAAAAATCCTAGCTATTACGGTTCGATAGTGCCGTGTGGTGTCCAACAATGGGCACAAAATAATGGCTACAATTTCAGTTAACTAATTTTAAAACCAGGCATTAATCAATGCTTTACTACAATCTACCAGCAATGCATGTGGCAAGTGTCAGTCCTGACTGAATGAAAATCATTATAACCTATTTATGTCACGTAATCACGTATTATGTCACGAAGAACAGCTGAAAAGTTACCGGGTTTATCAACTGCAGTGGCAATTTTGCTCCAACTCCTCCCTTTGTCATTCCTATATTCTTTGCAAGTTGAATAAACATTAATGTTGTTTCCACATATCATCTCCGATGTCCACTGGACTTCAGGTTGCGCCCTGTCAGCTGTTTGGGATTCCCCTGCGTAATTTCCCTTGAAGGGAACCCGCGCTTCCTGATTGGCTACCTGTCACATTCAACAGGCTGCGTTAAGAGTCGGCGAAAACCCCTGATTTTGATCAGAGCGGCCAAGACGATCTACAGTAACAACTTCTAAGATTGTCGTAAGGGGAAAAATAGGAGCAAAAAACCATGTAGTGTGAACTACTGCATCAGGTAGTCGGATATGCCCATCTTCTCTATTTAAATCTAATGATTACTGAAGGGCAATATAGTATACAGACTTTATAATCTGCACTCTTTTGGATGAATGCAGTATTTATTTCCACTTTGGCTTTATGTTGTTTAGGGTTTTTTTCAAGTACATTTTTTGTTAATGGAGACTGAGAATCTATTTTATTTCTGTTTTTGGTTGTTTTGTTTATTTTGTTTATCAGTTCCAGTGTTAAGTGTTCTTTTGAAAATAAAGTGTATCTATCTTTGGCAGGAAATTGCATGCATTATTACGTCATTTCCATTAAATCAGTGTGAAAAGGTCTTCAAACAATATTATCGTTTATCGCAATAATTTTTGAGACAATTAATCGTTCAGCAAAATTTGCTATCGTGACAGGCCTACACACAAGTTTTACATTCAGCTTCAACACCACTTTGCAGCCATTTCTCATATTGTTTGATAATTGCTGAGATGGACAGTAGCTGTTTCTGTACAATCATGTATTCATATATTTGTTCATAAACCTCCAATTTTATGTCACCCTACTTAATTTGTGTGTGTGTTTCTATAAATCTGGCAGATTTCATTCATAAGTATTACCTTTTCCTGCTTTATGAAATATACTGTTTTCACAATAACGTAATTATGCCAGTAGTTTGACCATATGTACGTTTAAATAAAGAAATCCTACAAAATCCTGAATCTGCTCCAGCGGCCAAGGTTTGTAAGGTAAACATTTTGGTTAGTTTGACACATTTTTCTCCTTGCACATAGGTGCTTTTTGGCTTTTGTTCCTGCATTTTTTCTGACCCGCCCCACCACTTCTCACTGCTCACTTCTCTCCAACTCCGGTTAGCTGTAATGACAACAAAGGTCAACAGGCTGGGACTCGATACCGTGATTCAGCTACACCTATAACATTATTTTTGTAATTTAATTAACATGGGTCTGTTCATACTATTGAAATGTTGTTTTTATCTATTTAGCTGTAAAACACAGTTTTGACTTTTTTTTTTTGCATCCAAATTAATTTTAATGAGCTGATTTTTAAAAGTTGACTGAAACTGTGACTCCTGCCTATTTCTCTCATTTATCTATTATGCAGTTTTTATTTTTTAGGCAGATCGCTTTTAGTTTCTTTATTTTCTGTTTTTGGGTAGACTTTTTGTGAAAATGCTTGATCCAGCTGACTGGAAAGAAGGACATTTTTTTGCATAACTGAAAGAGGTCCTACTATTTTTATCTTACACCTCTGTTGGATTGATGTTTCCAGTTAGTCAGGCAGCAGCTTTGACCATTTAAGATCTGTAGACTTTTCTTTTAACTGTACACATTTTTAGTGTTGTGCAGATATTTATTTTGGAGCAAATGTCAAAAGTTTTGTTTTTCTTGAAAATAAATCACACAAATTTTAGCTGTATTGCTTCATGTATTTTATTTTAAAAAGTCTAAATGTTAAACTCATAGAAGATTATTTTCTGTCAAATGTATTTATTGGATGCTGCAGGAGTTGCATTCTTTTTTTCTGTTGCTAATGACTTAGTTGTGTCCTAAACTTGGGTTTAGATTACTAATTTCTTTTGCATTAATCACAGTTCTGGAAGTCCAACCCCAGCATTCTGGCAGTTCAAAGATCGGCTATGCTCATGAAACAGCAGCAACAACAGAGACAAGCCTCTTCTAACAGTGGGTCAGATGAGGTCTGTATTCAGCTGCTTCTTTGTGTGTTTATGATGTTTAATGGGGGGTATTATTAGGCCTGTCACAATAAACAATAAATCAATTACTCGCACAATAAATTAAAACTATCGACCTCATTTTAATTATTGGCTTTATTGTTTCTTCCAGACTTTTTCTCTGTCTGTTGATGACACTGAATGAGAAAAGGCTCAACTCCGGTGCTCTCAAATGACCCTCCCTTCCTCCTTTCCTTAGTGTAATGCCCAGTGCACACTACACGATATTACAGTTGTCGGGCTATTTTCAAAACTTGAGAGACCGCACATTGGCCGACAGAAATCTTAGGTATAACGGTTCGATCGGGTTCGATCGTGTGGTGTCCAACAATGGGCACAAAATAATGGCTACAAGTCCAGTTAACTAATTTTAAAACCAGGCATTAATCAGTGCTTTATTACAATCTACCTGCAATGCATGTAGCTAGTGTCAATGCTGACTGAATGAAAATCATTATAACCTATTTATGTCCCATTAACGAAGAACGGCTGAAAAGTTACTGGGTTTATCAACTGCAGTAGCAATTTCGCTCCAACCCCTCCCCTTGTCATTTCTATATTATTTGCATGAAGTGTTGAATAAACATTAATGTTGTTTCCACATATCATCTCCAATGTCTGTCAGAAAGCACGGAGAGAATCCGCGCTTTCTGATTAGCTACCTGTCACATTCAACAGGCTGAGTTAACGCTCCCAGTTGGGGAAAACCCCTGATTTAGATCGGAGCAGCCACGACAATCTACCATAACACACCACACACTACAGGATGATTGGTTACGAAATCGCAAGCGACAATCTTAGAACCCCCAATGTTCTAAGATTGTCCTAAGGGGAAAATCGGGGCCAAAAATAGTGTAGTGTGAACTATTGCATCAGGTAGTTGGATGTGCCTGTCTTCTGTATTTAAATATAATGATTAGTGAAAGCGCAGACTTCATGATTTGCACTCTTTTGGTTGAATGCGCGCAGTGCAGCACAACCAACTGGAGATTTAATTCAATGCTGCTAATGTGGCTTTAGTAGCTCTTCCATTTCGTGTCTGTTGAGTTTTTAATAAGAGTCAGAAATTGTTCTGATTGCTCGAGTTTATGGGACTGCTTCTCAGATCTCCACACGCATTAACTCTGGCTGACAAAGCATTTCATATGGTTTGATGCATCGTGTAACTGGAAAAATAATGCTAAAAGAATAATAAAATAACATGAAACCAGCGCAATGCGTGACTACGAGGAGAGCGTGAAAGCTCCTCACCGGGCTGAACCTGCATGATGAGGTTAGCGCTGGTTCGTTAGCCACTAACGCTCCGGCCAACTGGGACCATAGACATAAACTTTTAGTGCAGACAGAGCCGAGCTCTGGGTAGTGTGTTGAGATGGAAAAGCCGAACAAAATTCTTTGTCCACAAATATAAATCATTCTCACCTCTCGCTCAACGCACCTCTGAAAGCGCCACTACAAGTTATTCCTGCGGTTCACATAGAGCTGTGCAACCAGATCTAACGCTGTGGGGTTTAGTAGCTCTTCCATTTCACGTATGTTGAGATTTTAATAAGTGCCACAGAAACGGGTTTTGGTTGCTCAATCAATCAATCAATCAATCAATCAAATTTTATTTGTATAGCACATTTCAGCAGCAAGGCATTTCAAAGTGCTTTACATCATATAAAAAACAGAAACATAAGGCAACATAGAATCAACAGTAAAAACAATAAAAACACGACATTTAGTCAAGTTCCGTCAATAAATTTATGAGAATGTTTCAAATAAAATCCTAAAGAGGTTTGGTTTTTTTGTCGAATTTACATCCATAAAAGGTTTACCGATTACACTCTTATTGTGTTATATGGAACAAATTACCTATTGCTATTTTTATTCCCACTCACGCTCACAATCACACAGTTTAAAAAGATGTAAACAGCCTTTCAACGGGCTTCCAGTACGAGGCTCCGTACACCTCTTTCACAGAATTTCGAGCAGGGATTCTGCTGTCCCTCACAGATTTTTGACCAATTCTGTGGTACCTGTTAGTGTCTACAATTTACAGGGTTTCCATTACGCGCAATGACCGTCATTCGCTGTTTTTCTTCCGGCACGGGGTTCCGTACACCTCTTTCACGGAATTTCAAGCAGGGACTCCTCCGTCCCTTACGGATTTTTGTGCAATTCAATGGTACCTGTTTGTGTTACGCGCAATAACCCTCAGTCATTCGCCATTCTTACAAGAGGCTCTGTACACCTCTTTCACGGAATTTCACTCAGGGACTCCGCTGTTCCTCACGGATTTTGTGCAATTGCAACATAGAATCAACAGTCAAAACATGACATGAAGTCAAGTTTCATCATTAAATTAGTAATTGATTATGTTTCAAATACAATCCTAAACAGGTGGGTTTTTAGTCGAGATTTAAAGGAAGTCAGTGTTTCAGCTGTTTTACAGTTTTCTGGAAGTCTGTTCCAAATTTGTGGTG
>CAEFZY010052446.1:0-32705 GCA_903066815.1 Brachyrhaphis roseni
AAGCCGCATCATTGTATAAGCCGCAGGGCTGAAAGCGTGTGACAAAAGTCGCGGCTTATAGTCCGGAAATTACGGTAACACAAAAATAAAAAAAAATTAAATATTCCGACGCAGAGTTGACCTGAATTCAAAGTCCAAACAAATAGAAACCGTAAAACAAAATGGCGGCCTTGGGCGCACTGACATCTCTCTGAACTATGGAGAACCAAGGGGTCCGTTGGTGTGAAAGAAAACACACAGAATTTCCTAAAATAAAATCTTGAAAAACCAAGAATTTGATTAATCAATCAAATGGATTTATCACCCAGCCCCATAAAGACCTGTATGGCTCACCAGGTAGCGTGTACTCAGACAGCGAGTCCAGCCCACCAGCAGCGACTCCTTTCCCTTCGCCATCTGTGGCTCCTGTAGAAAAGCTTCCCAGTGCGTCCTGCGCTTGGGTGGAGCCCTGATCCCGCACTGGTGGGTACGACTCCAAGGGGGGCATGTCGCTGATCGGGGAGCTGAAGAAGGCCGGGGGAAGCTGAGGTGACGGAGCCGGGAGGCTGGGCGAGTACGGAGGCCGAAGACCGACGGCCGTGTTGGGAAGGTTGGTGGGGATGGCACCTTGAACCGGATTCTGGGGGACAGAGACGTACGTGAGCAATAAAACTGATGACCTCATGAGCTAAAAAGAAGGGAGCTGATAATCTTAACATTCGCTTAGTGTGGCATTAAAAGGGTTTCCTCCAGTGTATTATAAGCCTGGCGGGCCACCAGGCTTTACTTGCGCCCCCACCAGGCTAATGATGTGTTCACATCAAAAGCGTTAGGCGCATCAAAACGGCGTCAGACGCTTCAAATTTGACGCGTGTTGCACTTTGAATGCAGACGCTTGACAGTTTGCTCTACACAAGTGCTTCTCAATTCCAGTCCTCAGTCCAGCCTGCTCTGCATGTTTTAGTTGAGCCTCTATTTCAGAACAGCTGATCTAAATCATTCCATTACCTTTTCTGCAGCCGTCAAGTGCTCCAGGAGCCTGTTAAACCACCCACAGATTCAATCCAGGCGTGTGGCAGAAGGGAAACACCTAAAGCATTACTCTACAACTAGCGTTTTGCGTGTGTGGTTTAGATTCAAAATCTATGTGGAGGCGCGTGGAGGGCGCGTCAGATCTAGCCGCTGTTTTCTGTGCTCGACGGTCCAAACGGTTCAAATCTCACCGCACTAGATGCTCGAAACGTGCCGCAATGACGTCGACACGCCTCCACATAGACTTTGAATATAAACTTGAAGCGCCTGACGCTCATAATGCGTTTGGTGTGAACGCACCATAAGCATTGCGTTTTTTTATTATATGTTTTTTTTTACCGTAATACACCAGTACCAGTGATGGCAAAGGCGAATTAAATTGCTTCTCTGTGAAATCCATTGTGCTTCCACAATACCTGAATTAGATCATAACATGGTCAGTTTGTCACCACATAGGGTTAACAGAGGTCAGGTGTCTTTTTTTTATTTATTATTTTTTTTTATTCATAACCACTGCCTGTCTTTACCGCTCTACACGCCAACAACTTCAGCAAATAAAGAGACAAGTCAAGAATAAAGAATTAAAAGATTTTGGACACTTTAAATAGAATGAAATAACTGAAGTGTAAGAATTTATGTTTATTTTAATTGTATTTTTTCTTAACTCAAAAACATGAATGACTGACTGGGCATAGCAGGCTTTCTGAGGGGAAACCAGCACTCGATAAGGATTTGGTTTTCTTTGCGTCCTCACCTCACTAACTTTTTTCGGCATGCAGTCCAAGATGCTGTCCAGCCCGTCCTTCATGACGCTGCTGCACTCGTCCATGTGCTCCGACACCGGGACAGAGTACGGCATGGGCGGCAGCGTCTGGCTGCTGGGGCTCTCCGACAGCTCCGTGCACGAGGTCACCACCGTGGTCGTGGGGTCGTCGCTCACCGGAATGGGCGTGGCCAAAGGGGCGGGGATGCACTGCGCGTTGGACAGGTCCGCTAGGTCCGGAGACAAGGGAAAGCATTTAACGGGAATGTTGGGAACAGGACTCGGATCGTGCGGGGGCGTCATACCTGGTCCCATGTCGCCCATGGACTCCAGCCCATTGGAGGACATCTAAAGAGCGGGAAAACGTCGGGTTTAAGTCGCCGCGTGACGGATGTGGGGTTTTGGGAGTGAGTAGCACCTACTTCTCCAGTGGGCGGGGAAGTCTCCCCAAGACTCTCCCCTTCTGTGGCGGCTGACTCGATCTGGAGGCTGACGTAGGCTTTACGACCCTTCAGGCCCAGCTTGCTGGCCAGATCCTGGGCCAGGTCGATGACCAGCATATCCTGCAGCAGCAGGTAGAAAGATACCGTTAAGAACGGGTGTCGATGCTTTGTACTAGGAAAATAACATAAAGCCGATTTGTTCAAACTTTTTGGCATGGCGGCCAAAAATAATCTAATTCTTTAAATCAAAACATGCCAGTTTAGATCTGCTTTGGAACCATAAGAAATGGAACACTGACCAAAATATTGATATTTATTGATGACTTTGACAACAGCAGACACCATTATCAAACTGGTTTCTCAATTGATGCCTGTATGTCGTTTTTATGACTTTTTGTTTTTGTATTTTTATGATGTAAAATACTTTAACTGGTTTATTAGTGAAACGTGCCATACAAATGAACTTGATAGATTAAATGTTTGCATTTTAGCTAAAGCAACAGGATGCTTTTGGTAAGTCTTCCGCAATGAGAAACTAATCAATCAATTAATCGTATGATAAATTAAAATGAGCTTGACCATTTCTATTCTGACCATTGAGATTCTTTTATGAAGGACAAATTTGTTTACAGAGACGTCATAACCCATTTTATTTATGTTTTTTGTTGTGTGTGGTTTCTATTTCCCACTTGTTCTTTTTGGTTGTCGTGTTTTATTTTGGATAGTAAGAATATCTTCCAGTTCCAGGGTTAAGTGTTCTTTAAAAAAAATTTAAAAATTAAGTTTATTGATCTTTCAGAGAACAAACTTGTATTGTCATGCTATTATCAATATATTACTGGAAAATTGTCTCAAAGCAACAATTTAATCATTTATCACAGTAATTACTGGGACAATTACATTTTGTATTGTGACAGACAGGCCTTTTTTTTGGCCTCTATTACTAATAAATCAAATTCAATTAAAAGGAAAAACCTGGATGAATACTTTGTGCTGCACCTCACATTTTAAGATTTTAATTTTGTCTGTTTTCAGGGACAATTTCACCCTAACATTGATTTTACATGTGCATCTGCATCAGCTGCCTGAACTGGGAAACCAAATTTAGGATATTCTTGAACTGTGATCAAACTCGCTACGAGGGAATGTCACCCAGGCTGCACTACTTTGGACACCCCTGCCATAAAGCCTTGAAATAAATCAACAATGCTTTTTCTTCTTGCAGAGAAAAATGGGGCAATTCTCTATCAGTCGATTACTGAGCTCCCAAAATTAAGGAAATGCGGGAAGATTTATCGCTGTGCCTTTACCGAATACATTTGCTGGAAACCGTAATAAAAAATTGAATACATACATGCGGTGCTGTAAGCAGACATTTGGTTCCACTCTCGTACGCCTCTCTGAGCCGCCCCAACTCCCTGAAGCAGAGCGCCTTTCGGTACAAAGCCCTGCGGCTGCCCTCCGACACACACAGTGCGCTCTCACAGTCCTGAATGCCCCGCTCATACTCCCTCTGAAAAGGTAAAAAAAAAAAAAAAGAACAGTCTATCAGATTTTCACATTCAGAACACATTTTTGTAGATAATCCACTCTGCCTGTTCATATTGGGCTTCACCATCTGGTAGAAGGCGGCGGCTCGATTAACGTAGAGGCTCTCCAGCAGCTCATGCGGGATGATGACGGCTTCGGCCTGCGCGTAGCGGGCAACGCTGACCCCCTCCCCGTACTGCTGAGCCGCCTGACGCCAGTCGCCATCTCGGAAGCAGCAGTTCCCCTCGTCCAGCAAGTTGCACACCAACTGCATCAGGAAGGCCTAACGGGAAAGTAAGTAAAGAACAAACGTGCAGTAAGTATTAAGTAGGCCAAGGTGGAAGTGAAAGACGAGGACAAATCAAGTCTGACCTCGTAACTCTCTGGTTCAGGAAAGGGCAACGACGACCTGGTGGACGGGAAAGTGAAAGCATATTAGGATTTTGATGCATTTAGCGTGTGGTTTGTGCTGTGGTGTGAAACTTTGGGTCGGTTTTATGCTTCCTACTGGATAAAGCTCATTGCCCTCTGGATCTCTTCTCGTCGCCTCTGTCGTTCCGGATCCATCATCTGAGGACAGAAACACGGCTGACTCCAAGCGGCTGAAAACTCCACAAAATGTGCACAACCTTTCCAGTTTGGACACAAATGTGATTTTCTTTTCTGAGATGATGGAAGGCCTGTAAATAGACAGAGGCTAACCAATCCTAGCACCTGTCTTCAACTAATGATGATGTTAATTAGCTTAGCTCCATTAACCACAGGAATCACCACATGCTTACAACTAGTTCATTAAAAATATACACAACAATTGAAGGCAGGTGATTTTAAATGGCAGCAAAACAACAACATTTTAGAAACATCTGCTAATGTAAGTCAGCACATTACACACACACACACACACACACACACGTTATCTGCTAGCTTACATTTTACGCTGACTATAAATAAACAATATGAATTGAGAAAGTAGCTAATTCAGTTACCATAAGCACCCAGACCTGAGTTTACCTGGCGGGGGTTGTTAGCCAGCTAATGCTAATTGCTAATTTTGGCTAACTCAGATTTAGCTTTAATGAAGAAAGCAGTAAAGGCTATCTATCGCGTTCAACGCCAGCCCCTCTGTAACTAGTGTATTATCTAAACACAGCTGAAGAGTTATCCCGCGGGATTTAACTGGCGTTCAAGTAAGTTAGTTGGTTAAATTAGCCAAAGCCCTTACAGAGCATAGCATGGCAACTCACCGAGAAGTTCCTGCGCTTTTCAGGTCAGGGTTAGCTCCCCGATGCGTTGCAGACAAAGGTTGGGGAATCTGGGCAACCGAATATCAGTCAATAACCGGGCGCATTTTTGTACGGTGAGTATCCGTGTCATTGGAGAGTGGACCTGACACCAGTTTCTCTGCTTCGGCTACAAACTGGACTGGCTTCCTCACGTAGCTAGCGGCTAGCTGCTTCAGCCAGTGGTTAAAATCGCAACAAGTTTCCAGATCCGCTTGCTGCCACAAGATGGCAGCAAAACCTCTCAAAGTTTTAGAAATCAGGTTTTTACATGTTGTTTAAAGTGATTTATATGGAGGGTCAAGCCAGAGTACAGGGAAGCCAAGTTTAAAGGGTATATTATTTCAGTTGAACAAAGTTGAAGGAAAAGAAAATATTTTTCGTTTCTTGATTGATACCGGTTGTATTATTAGACTTTAGAAAATATCTAGCAGACGTGTGATGAATGTCTTATTCTGAAGATGGTGACAATGCAACAAATTCAAGACCAAGTTAACTTAAAACCCCAAAGAGGAAGTAGGAAGAAAGCGCCTGCGACTGAAAGAAAACCATGCCGCAGTTTTACAAAAGAGCCAGCAGGTGGCGCACACGTACCTGTTGTTTGAGCCACTTGACAACCACGCTGACGAAAACGGCGAACTGGGGCAGCGTGACGTCAGAAGGTTTAGCAACTGGCGCGCCGCGCGGAAGCAGCGCCTGTGTTTCTACATTCAACTTCATTGATAAGTCTTTAAAAGGTGAGTTTAACCAATGGTGTTGTTCACAGGTCTTCTGACGGGAGTTTATATTATTGTTAACGCTGCGAAAGAAAAAACCGACTTGGGCAAGTCTGTCCAAATGGCTTTTTTTTTAAATTTATTTATTTTTATTGCTGCGCACTTACCGGTAGTTAGCACCGGTAAAGCTATTACAGCTAGCTTCTAGACTTATTCTGGGTCCGGTTTCGCCATCGGCTAACTGATAAATGTTAGCATCACCTGACGCGGTTTCACGTAGCTGGAACTTCTCTTTACTCCTTTATGTTGGGGTTTCCAGCAGGTATAGAACATGGCCTCAGATGACATCGCTCAGCTGGCTGATGCTCTCTCAAAAACTCACGTTGGCGATGGAGAGTTGAGCTTTAAAGGTCTGGGACTGAAGCTCGATGACTCGGAGTCAGGTCAGAAGATGTAACCTTTTTCTTTTTGGGAACCGTTCGATTTCTGCTTCACCTCCTCTGCTGTCTGTGTTTTCAGTGGCAGAGCTGCTCGGTAAGATAGAGCAACACCCCGCTCTGAGAGCCCTGCGCCTGGAGGGCAACACTGTGGGAGTGGAAGCTGCCAAAGCCATCGCTAAAGCTCTTGAAAGCAAAGACCAGCTTCAGGTACGCATCGCGTCATGTCTCACTGTCAAAGGACAATACACAATAGATTTCACTTGGATTTGCCTCTAGGTCTGCCGAACACTAAGACTAATTCAAAAGAAAAAAAGATTGTAAAGAGATTTATTACTTTAACTGTGACAATTGCCTAACATTTTTATGTTGAAAGTGCAAAAGGCTTTTACACCTCACTGTAAAATAGTCACAAAAAAACATTTATTTATTTTTTTGCTCTGACAAGATTTTTTTCCTTATTTAATCTGGAGAACTTTGAGTCATGTTATTGTAGCCACTTCTTTACAGAAGAGTGTTGGTGTCAGTGTGAAGTGGTAGTGATGTGTTCACTGATTGGGGGGGGGGAGCAATAAAAGTTTAGTTTTTGTCCAAGCGATCATGGCCTGTCAAACAAAACTCGTCCAGCCGTCTTTTTGTTGCCTTCCTGTTCATAACGTGTTTCAGACATTATCCCGAAGAGGCGCCTTCTTCCTGATTAGGCCCAGACTTGTGTTGATTTTGTCAATCATTGTCTCTTTTCAGAGGTGCTACTGGAGTGACATGTTCACAGGAAGGCTCCGCTCTGAAATCCCCACCGCTCTGGTGAGAATAGCTTCACCCTTTCTTTACTCCTCCCCTCCCCATCATTTAAGGCTCCTGCGTTTATTTTATAATCCAAACGTGCGTTTATCAGACGTGTTTGAGCGGCGCACTGATGAGCGCTGGTGCCCGGCTGACTGAGTTGGACCTGAGCGACAACGCCTTCGGGCCTGATGGCGTCAAGGGCATCGAGCAGCTGCTGAAGAGTCCCTCCTGCCACACGCTGAGGGAACTGAGACTCAACAACTGTGGCATGGGAATAGGAGGGGGGAAGGTGAGTCCGCGCAAACGACGGCGTCTTTCAACAACTAAACAGAAACTAGAGTGTTTTTTTTTTCTTATTTTCATACCAACAGATCCTGGCTGAAGCACTTATTGAGTGCCACAAGAAGTCAACAGCCGTCGGATCCGCTCTGAGGCTGAAAGTGTTCGTTGCAGGGAGAAACCGTCTGGAGAATGATGGGGCGAGTGCCCTGGCCAAGGCCTTCCAGGTAGACTACGCTAACCTGGCTACAGGTTTAATTTTGCCAATGCTGATAGCCGTGCTATGGTTTATAATGCTTTTTTAATCTAAGCTGATGGGCAGCCTAGAGGAGATCTACATGCCTCAGAATGGAATAAACTACGCCGGTGTGATGGCGTTGGCTTCAGCCATCCATCACAACCCCGAGCTCCGAGTCCTCAACTTCAACGACAACACCTTCACCAAGAGGGGAACGCTGGCCATGGCCCAAGTGAGACATGCTCCTTTAAAAAAAAAAAAAAAAAAACTCCCTATCAGAGGAATCCATTTTGTACCCTGTGTGTTTAAGCCACACCCACCATGCTGACTCTGCAGGCTCTGAGGCACCTCAGGAACATCCAGGTGATCAACTTCGGCGACTGTCTGGTCCGGTCCGAAGGAGCCATCGCTCTCGCTGCAGTTTTGACAGAAGGACTGCCGGTCCTGAAGGTGAGCGAAACGTCTGGCTCCTCTGTGCCAGAACCGTTCATGATGCTTCATGGCGCTCTTGTGTGTCTTCAGGAACTCAACTTGTCATTCGGCGAGATCACAGCGGGGGCGGCTCTTGTGGTCGCTCAGGCCATCATGGACAAACCTCATATGGAGAAAGTCAATCTGAACGGTACGAGTACACAGCAATGGACTGCACTACCTGTGGCTGTGCCACATGGTAACATTTTAGATAGAACTTATTTATGTCTTCATATTTATGACTGTAAAGCTTTTAAATTTGTATGGAACAGAACAGGTTAATATGAATAAAGGTTAAAATAGCATTTTAACAGGTAACTGTCTGGGTGAGGATGGCTGTGATGTCCTGAGAGAAGTTCTGGACAATGTGGACAAAGGAGACATGCTGGCCTCACTCAGGTAAAGCATCTGTCCAACACTTGGTTGTCATTGGGAGTGATGCTACTCTTGCTTCTGTAGCTTTAAATCCATGAGCAAGTGAATAGTAGAATTAAATGTCATAAAGTAAATGTCATGATCAATCAGATTAATTGTGATGAATCAATTATTGAAGTAATTAATTTAATTATTGATTTATTGTTAACTGGAGGATACAGACTCAAAAAGGCCGATTGGTGAAAGAACACCATCAGAGCAGTAATTAAACCAAAACTGTACAGTAATGTATACATTTAGCATCTAAAACTAAATCAAAAAAAGAACTAACTGTAAATCTGTACTATGTGGTGTTCCCCAAGTGAAGATTTAGCTTAACTTTGGTTCAAATTCTGTAAAAAACATGAATAAATAAAATAAATTTCCTGTTAAGCATGTTATGCTTAACAGGAAAATTAAATTAAAAATCTGAAGAATGTGCCAGTTCTTTTAGTCATCTGAATAATTAATAGGATAATCCATTCATCTGTTGCTTTTTTTAATAAATGAGGAATCACTGTCTTCTCTATTCCTCTGCAGTGAGGATGAGGGTGAGCCAGATGATGAGGAAGATGAAGACAGCGATGCCGGCGATAGCGATGGCAGTGATGAATGTTATGAGACCGGCAAGTGTGAGGAAATTGTGAAAGAAAACGGAATGAACGGAGGAGGGAGCCCAGAAAAATCTCAGAGCCAAGTACAACAAGTCACATGCATAACCAATATGTCCAATATTAGGATGTCACAGTTTCTTTTTTCTATTAAATCACTTTGGACATCTTGAATTAAAAGTGTTTATTTTTTCAAACCCTCAGGCAGAAATCCTGTCATTCCTCAGTAACCCCTCAGCAGAAAAGTTGTCTCACATGAAGATGAACCTTCAGCAAGAGGCGAGTTTGTTTTCCTTCTCCTCATTAAAGTCTTTACTCTTTATTTATGCATAAGGTGTTGGTAAAATCAGTTTTTAAATATCCATCTCTGTTCTCTCTTCTCTAGGTTAATGTGTCTGAACCAAACAAAGCTGCAGAGCTTTTTCTGAAGATTGGCTCCCTGCACAGCCAAGACGCTGAGGCTAACGCAGCTGTTTTTGAAGTCATTGGTAAAATCACTTGTGCATTGATGCATGGAGCTGAAACCTGTATGAAAAGACATCTTTGTTTTCACCTCCAAACAGAATTTTTCCTGCTTCGGCTCTTTTGGGATCAGCAAAATTCCGTATTTGCTAAATATTATCGGTAACACTTTATTTGATGGGGTGTGCATAAGACTGACATGACGCTGTCATGAATGCAAAGTTACTCTAAAAGTTGCCTTGAAAGTCCATTAAAAGTGCCAACTTTGTATTATTTTGTAAATAATGACATTTTAATGCAAAGTTGACACTTTTAATGGACTTTCAAGGCAACTTTTAGAGTAACTTTGCATTAAAAGTATAATTATTTACCAAATGACACTTCATGACAACAGTCATAAACATTCATAAAGACTCCTTCATGATCATAACAGGTGTTATGTCATGTTTATGACAGGATCATGTTAGTCTTATGCACATCCCATCAAAGTGTTACCATATTTTCTTAATATTTTGTTAGTATTTTAAAATGTATGATTTGAGTCAAATATTTGTTTACACAAGCTACACCCAACAGTATCACGCTAGTGATAGGCTTCATGCTAACATTAGCCTTTTGAGTAAAATAAGCATTTTAGCAAATGTTTGATTTAACAGCTATGTTAATCATACTGAATGGAGTAAGTCGATATGGTGGTGATAGCCCCACATGCTACTGACTAAGATAACCTTAGCATTTTGGCTAATTTTAACATATAATAATATTTGCATACTGAGTTTAATAAGTTAAAGTTAGTCAACATGCTAGTGATAACCCACATCCCACGAGTCTCAACATGCTAGACATTCTACATGCTAGTGGTAGCCCACTTGCTAGCATTAGCGTTCCAGCTAAAATAAGCATTTTAACTCATTTTTGACCAAATTTAGCCTATTGAATGGAGTAAATCAATGGAAATCAACATGCTGGCTATACCCCACTTGCTATTGACACCAATTAAGCTCATCTTTGCATTGTTGCTATTTTTTAGCATCAGAACGTTGGATTCCAACCGACACGCACACTTTAGCAGGCCCCTTTTAAATGTTGTATTTTTTAACTTAGACTTGTGGATAAGTAGGGTATATCTTTTCATGAAGCATTTAGAAATACCTGGTTTAACTGGAAGTAATGGGATTTTAACTGCAGAGTGAAGCTTTTTTCCTGTTTTTCTATGTTGCTTGTAACCATCATTACTTTTTTAACAGATGGCGTTTTGAAGAAGCTTCTCTCTGCTTCGGCCCTCCAGTCACACTGCTTCCTCACCACCCTGCTGGTCCTGATGGGAGTCCTGAAGGTGCAGTCAGCTCAACAGAACTCCAGGCTCCTACATCTCTGAAGGGTTACAAAACAAAACACAAAAACCCTCATTATGCAAAAGCACTGCTATCGCCAATTGGTAGATAAATTATCCAAAGAAAAATGCTAATTATTAAGCCATCAAAATCAAAATTTTTCCGTGTTCTACTTTGTATTTTAAAAATTGCGTTTTGTAGCTCCGATGGAGATTTTCATACAACAGCGTATCAGGGCCAGGATAATTATTATTATTTTCGTTTTGGCTATAATTATAGTATTACAAAAATAGTCGTAATAAAACAGAGAATGGAGTAAAATCATAATAAAGTGTCAGTCCTAACCAAGTAAGAAAGATGCAACAGTGACATTAAAGTTGTATAATACAGTGACAACGAAGTGGTAATCTTAACAGAATAAAGTAGTAATGAAGCTATAATATTACCAGAATAAAGTTGTAATAATGCATAGGATATGGTAACATAAGGTTATGGTTAACATAAGGTTACCTTATCCTGCTAACCTCATGTTACCAGGCTAAGGTTGTATTTTAGGACAATAAAACAGTAATTTATTTATTTTTTTTTTTAGATTTTCTCCTCGAAGAATAATTAAAAGTAAAAAGAGGAATGTTGAGCATCTTGTGAATTTGAGCCTTGGTATCGGTTTTACAAATAAGAAAATTTGTAATCTTTTAACACATCAGCGTCAGATTATTATCAGTAGCAGGACTTTAAGAAAAATCATGCAAACAACTGAGTTTATTTCGAAAGAACCACAGAGTCGCATCAGATTTTATCTCATTAAAATAACTTTTTTCTCATACTTTAAGAAATTTCTTTTGGTAATATTGCTTCGTTATTTTACTAATATCATGACATAATTCTCCTAATTTAAAAAAAAAAAAATCTTGGTCTACCTCCAATACCACATAATTTTTGTTTTAGGGAGAAGGCAAAGTGAAGAAGGTGCCACTGGTCCCGGGTCAGCTGCTGTGTTTGGAACATGCTGTCCAGCAGGAGTATTTCACTCAGGACCACGCCTCTGTGTTCCACACTCTGCTGTCCAGGTAACCTTCTACCATCACCGGCCTGTTCTGGCTAAACTAAGAAGCCAAAACAGTCTGCTTGCTTTCTGCTCTCTGAGAAATCCTGCAAAAATCGGTGGTGTTCTATTTACAGTCTAATTCTAATCTGACTCATTTATCTTAATGAATGCGCTCGTTGAAGAAGTGGGACTTTAGTCTCGTACTGTGTTTTTCTTCTCTGTGCAGAAACGGTGATGCTCTGAAGTCCTGCAGCAGCGCCAGAGACAGGCTGAGCTCTGCTCTGGAGAAGAAAAGCCACAAGTACCACTGACTGATTAAAGCCAGTACCAACGCTGGGACATAAACACACACTGTTCTTTATTACTCCGGATATGTAACCAGCAGGGAAACTTCCCACTTGAACAAAGGGACAAGTAAAGCCACTATTTATGCCTCCTGATTTGTATGTTTTATAAGATGCAATGTCTTAATCTCTATTTTTCTACTTTTGGATTGTGACATATATATATATATATATATATATATATATATATATATTTTTATAAATAAAACGTCCAAATTCTAAAAATACAAACCACACATAGGCAGTTGAAATAGATGACATGATGTCAAGTAGGAAAGCAAATGCTAGAAAGTCGATAAATGAACTGCAAGGTGGCAGACATGTTTTACTGCTGCATTTAAAAAAAACTTAGTGCCACAAAGTGTGAATCAGGGATCTCAAGAAAACTTCAATTTATCAAAATCAGGTTACATTGTTTTGCTTAAACGTGTAGTGCTCTGCAAAAGTATCCACATCTCTTCGCAATCAAACCACAGTGTATTTTATGGACCAATAGAAAGTGGCGCATAATCGTGACGCCGAAGGAAAACGGCACATTGTCAAAATATTCTTGCCACCCCCAGATGAAGAATCTCAAAGGATTTAAATGCTTTAACCAATCATTTTTGTCAAGATTAAAGTCTAATTTGTTGGCCAATATTTGTCATTTATTTGGGAGCTGCAATTGGCCAATAATCAGCGAAGCAGCTCATTTTTACCATATCTATTTTTGTCGTAATTACGGCAACTAAAAACATCTCCACCACCAGGTCTATAGAGGCAAAGAATAAGAAAGCTACTTCATGTACAAAGAAAATAACACTTTTCTGACTAAATTTTTAAAAAATGCCAACATTATTTCATATCTGCCATATAAAACAGCATATCGGTCCTTGTAATGCGGTCGACATCCTGCTGCGTCAAACGTCCAGCTGAATCAGAGGAATCTGTTCATCAAACATATAGGTCATGTGACCAGCATGAATGTGCAATGTTGTCCTTCCAACAAACACCATATCACATCCTTATCACTTAGTGCTGAGCATGTTTGATTATCCTGTCTTACCTCATGGATGTATCTGCTTGTTGACTAGATGGATATCTGCTGTGAAAAGGGAAGATAATATAATTTTGTATAACAAGAATCTGTAGAAATGGGGGGGGGACTTTTCTGTCAAGATAGTTTTGTTTACCTGGTGTTCATTTATATTGAATATAATAAATATATGGAACATTTGAACAAACTGGAATCTGTGTGTTTGCTGTTTTTCTTTTTCTGCTACCAAAGTATCCTAGAAGCTTGTTTTTTGTTGCACTTGTTTAAATTATGAAGGTGGTGTAGTGTGTGGAAGCAACAGTTGGGTGGAAATGACTTCACCTTGGAGTGGGAGGTGGCCTGGGGGGTCGGATAAGCAGAGTTGGTTTTGGATGAGGCACAGCCGGGTAGAGAGAAGTGGAGTCTTTGCAAGCTGCATCGAAGTGGAGGTTAGTGTACTGAAAATACGCTTAATTAAAATCATCTGTGGATTTAAAAACTTTCTATAATAATTGTTTTTGGTAACATTTGATAATGCAAAAGGTGTGCTTCATCAGCCAGTGATGTATGCTTTATTTTCTTCAATTTGTTTTTGTCCCAGTTTTGCTGGCATGCATTAAGATGAACAAGTGATGGATACATTTACCTCCTGGCTTTGAATGCACGGGAATGTCTAAAATCTGTTTAAAATAGTTTTCACACCCTGCTGGCTGAAAGGACTCCTTTTTTTTCTTTTTTTTTTTTTGCAGAAGGAATACATTTTGGCACAACATTGGCAGGAACAGACACTGTGTCTTTGTACGCAGCTTCAGCTCTGCAGTTTGGACCCCAGTTAGGGTCCGAGCAAACATTCCTCCGTCTCTAGTTTCTGAGTCCCTCTGTGTTTTCCCTTTACCTTAAGAGACAAAGCTATAACATTTTTAACAGTACTTCATTTAGACAACCTGCTTTTAAACAGGTTTTTTTTTCTAACCAAGTTTTTAAATATTAAAAACAATTCTACATTTATGTCTTTGCTGTTTGGTTTTTCTTTACGGTCCTGCTGGTGTAAGATTGAGGCAGTAGCTAATGGTTTAGTTCTCCAAATCTCTGAACATGAAACTGTTAAGCTTTTGGTCTCCGCTCCTGTGGATCAAGGCTGTTGATCCATCATGGGAATGTGGCTTCAGGGCATTCCAGTGGAGACTAGAGCAGGGGCAAGTGGCATAAAGGTAGGAATTATATAGCATTTTCATATTTAAAAGCTCAGACTTCTTAAGGTTTTCACCACTTTTCATATGACTCTTCACTACAGAGGAGGGTTGGGGCCTCTTTTGTAATGTTTTTTCCTCAGACTCCATGTTTCTCAGAATTCTGACTTAATCTTTGCAGATTAAAATCAGACTTTTGAAGAAGAAGTCTCTCTTTTCTTTTTTCTATCAGTGGCTCTAATCCTCTTCTGTACCTCTCAAATTAGAGACTTGCAAAAGTATTTGTTCAGCTCAATTGTGTTCCACAAACAATAAACCCATCCATTTTCTTACACCCTTGTCCCTAGTGGGGTTTCAAATAGGCCAAAGATTTCAGTTTTGATGTGATCACAGTTTTCATGCCTTTTCATGCTTAAAAGTGAGTCGTTACTGCATATTGAAGTAATCCTCTTTTAAATTCTCTTTCATTACAGATGCCCCTTCTGGACTTGCCGAACCCTTTCTGGGCTCTGTTGCTCAGCTTGTTGCTCATCCCCCCAAGTCACACAACAAAATGTCCACAGCAGTGCATTTGTGACCAGATCCAGCTCAAAGTGGCCTGTGTGAACAAAAACCTGACCCAAGTTCCTTCCACTGTTGATGAGGTTCCTCCTCACACACACACACACACACACACACACACCCACACACACACACACACACCCATCAGGATTTCTACACATACAGTTTGCCACTAAACTGTAAGGCTACAGCTGCGATGTGTTTCGTTCTAGATAACCGTGAAGCTGGATCTCCGAGGCAGTGACATCCAAGAACTTCCCTCAGGAGCTTTTAAACACACTCCCTATCTGACTCACCTTTCGCTGCCGAGGTGTAACATCCACAGAGTTAAGGAGGGGGCTTTCCGTGGCCTTGGCCGCCTGGTCTTCCTTAACCTGGCCAACAACAACATAGAGATCCTCTACCAGGTGATCAGAAAGTCACAGATACAGCTATGACCTATGCTGTCCCAATTTCTCCATTCTTCATTCCATAAATTCACCACCATTCTTCAACAAATGCCATTGATTAGACAAGTCCAATTTAGATCCACTTTCAAAACAAATCCAGTTCACTTCAAATGAATCCAGCTGATCAATAGTCAGATCAGATTCAAAATAATACTTATGTTTTTAGGGCCAAGTGGCTTATGGTTTATGTCTTTTGAGTCTAGGAGTCTTTTGATGGCCTTTCCTCGCTGAAGCAGCTGTTCATTGACCGTAACCGTGTGGAAGAGATCCAGCCTGGAGCGTTCTCTCAGCTGGGCTTCCTCAACCTTCTCTCTATCACCCACAACCAGCTGGTCTACATGCCCAACCTGGCCTTCCAGGTACACAATCACAGAAATTTCCCGAAAGGGAAAACTGCGCACACACCAATCAGAAAATGGCACAAGCGCCTCTCGTAGTCATTATCGTTGATACAGGCAAATGTTCATCCTTCAAGGGCTTGCAGAACATCAAGTGGCTTCGTCTCAGTCACAATTCTCTGAATTATCTGGACACTGAGGCGTTTGCTGGCTTGTTCACGCTCAACCGGCTCAGCCTAGACCACAACGAGTTGCAGTTTTTTCCAACTGAAACCATGACAAGGTGAGGATGCTCAGAGAGATGACCTCTGATTTCAGTGGGGAGTGAGCTTGAACAATTCTCCAAAGGAGATACCAGACACCAGATCTGCTGCTGCAGTAACATACACGTTTAAGTCCTGATGTTTCCCTCTTCTTCTCTACATCTCTTCCTTACTGTGTCCAGACTGCCAGAGGTGACTCGTCTGGACCTTAGCTATAACCCCATGACGTATCTGGGAGAGAACGCAGTGTCCATGGCAAAGCTGACACACCTCTTCCTGGACCACATGTCCCTGCAGGACCTGGTCAACACCGCTGTATCAAAATCTCCCGACCTTGTACACCTGGACATCAGCCATAACCAGCTGCATGTCCTTCAGCCCTTTTCTGAAGGCTCACCCAAGCTGGCACGTCTCAGCCTGGCTGGGAACCCCATCAACTGCAACTGCTACTTGCGTCCACTCAGGTGCAGCAAAACTCACTGACTAGTTTTTATCGACAACAGGGATGTTTGTTTTTTAAAATTTTGTACCACCTTGCAGAGAGTGGGCAATCTATCGCAAAGTGAAGCTGCTGGGGACTTGTGGAGGACCGGCCCATCTTTCAGGGGAGAGCCTGGAGGCCGTCTACCCTAAACAGCTGCGCTGCCAGAGCCAGGAAGCCATGCTGAGGGCAGAGTTTGAGGAAGCAACCAGGATAACTCCACCACCCACCCAAGAGCCAGAAAACAAGATCAAATGTCCTGCCGACTGTGTCTGTGAGGTGACTGGGCTACTTAAGGGGATTGGATGGATTAAGGAAGGGTTTTAAGTTTTGCTTTGTTTTTTTCCTTTTTCAAATTTGTCTTGCCCTCTCCTGTGATTCAGTATACTAGAGAGCAAGTACAAGTTATGCAGAAAAAGAATGCACATTCTTATATTTCTAAGGTTTTTATGAAAACTAGATAATCTGGACCTTGAACCAAGTTCAGCAGCAATACCTTAAAGCCACTATCCTTTGTCTTACTTGGTTGTGGACTTCCTTGAGGTGTCGTCGATTATAAAGGCCTAGATAAACACCTTCAGTCACTGAAACTATGTTTCAGTCACTTCAGTTGCACTTCAGCTACATTGATGTGATTTAGGTGTAGAACTTAGAACTTAAGCCTCAGGTTTGGACCAACATCAGATGGCTTCACATTTGACTCTACAACAATTTGATTTACGTACAAAGTTCATGGCCAACTCCATGCTCAGGAGGGCTTCAAAATGAGTCAAAAGCATCATCCCTCCACAACCTTGTTGGACAGCTGGTTTGAGGCATTTACACTTAGTTTTGCATAAACTGGTAACCTACCTTACCTGTCATGATACCGACAGAAAATAAGCTTATGGATAGATTAAACTAGTAGTTGTGTGTGTCTGTGTGGGTCCTTGAGTCTTTACCAATAATACTTCCAAAATTGTTTGCCAGCAGGCAGAGACTCACCACTCTTCATGCGAGAACCGCGGCCACACCAAAGTGCCTCGAGGTTTCTCTCCCGAGACACGTCTTCTTGACATGCGAGGCAATAACTTCCACTACATTCCCAGGAACAGTTTCCCCGGTGTGGCCCAGGTGGTATCGCTGCACTTGCAGCGCTGCAAGATTGTGGATGTGGAGGATGGGGCTTTCAGCGGTATGAAGGGACTGATATACCTGTACCTGTCCGAGAACGACCTCACGTCCCTCAGTCCTGAAGCCTTTAAAGGTGCTTTTTATGAGGGAAAAATAATCTATAAGGTTTATTCTCTCAATAATTACAAGTCTGGTTAATCTTCTGAATCCACAGGTCTACCACAGCTGACTTACCTCCACCTGGAGAAGAACCGCTTTGCTGATTTCCCCAAAGGAGCCTTTAAATTTGTGCCTAGTCTGCTAGCACTTCACTTGGAGAACAATGCCATCACCAAGTTGGAGGCTGGTATTCTGACTGGAGCATTGGGTCTCAGAGCTCTTTACCTCACTGGAAACAACATTGGGAACATTTCACCCAGGGCTTTGGATCAGGCCAGTGGTCTAGAAAAGCTCCGCCTGGGGGGAAACAAGCTGAAGGAGGTGCCCACCGAGGCATTGAGCAAGGCAAGGAACATCAAGGACCTCAGGTTGTCCGGTAATTTGATCCGTTGGGTGGGCCCGGACGCTTTTAAACCGCTGGAGGGATCTCTGAAGGAATTGTATCTGGATAAGATGGGGCTGGAGAAGGTAAGCTTTTTCCCTAAAGAGCTTAACCAAGTGCATGAAAATGCTTTCTGATGATGTTTTCCAAACCGTAGATGTCTGAGAACTCCCTAGTTGGTGTGGGTCCAGGGCTAAGGAGTTTGTTTCTGGAAGGCAATAAATTGGAAGAGGTGCCCGACTTCCACCAACTTGCGTCCCTGGAAGTCATCAACCTGGCAGACAACCCTCTGATGTGCGACTGCCCTCTACTGCCGCTACGCCTGTAAGCAGCTTCTTTGACTAAAGAGATCCCACTAGCAGACATTTTGGCATTGCTAATGGAGAATTTGGACATTTTCTGGTCATCTCTTTCATGAAGGTGGATTGAGAACGTTAATCTCAAGGTGAGAGCCATGTGCGCTAATCCCCCTGAGGTGAAGGGTCGAAAGGTCAAAGATGTCTACGTGTTCAAGGCATGTCCAGGTGGAGAAAGTCTTCCACACAAGGCCACTGGCACGGAAAAGCAGCACAAGAGGTTACCCAGGGGTCCTGTCAGTGTCACTTGCCGCCATGGTAGACAAAGGTTCAGGGCATGTGCAAACCAGAGGTCACGCTAGACTGTTTTGTTATTGGACGTTTCAACTGACTGCGTCAAAAATATTCCCTTGTATTCTATTTAAATTACATTGACATGGGTTTTTCTGTTGCATTTAATTTTTATGCGGTTTAATTCATATTCAACAAGTTGAACAGACAATCCAGATCCAATCCCACATCAAGAAAAAAAAAAAAAAACATGGTGGAAATCCGATAATGAGGATTAAGTTAATCGTAAAATCGCAGGCTGTGCTCCACCATTACCATCCATAGACGTGTATGTCTATGTTCTCTACTGCGCATGTGAGGACACTTTTAGGCGATTTGCAACAAGCACATATAATTGAAAATATCTTTAGCAGGTGTTGATGCTGCATTTTTGCCTCTGTCTGTACATTAAAAAAATAAAGTGTTCTAGATGATGCAACATATTAATTTAGTACTTACATTGCACCATCTACTTGCTGTGTTGTTGATCGTTCCGTTTTTTTCCTATAACTGTATAGCACTTTGCCAAAGACATATTTCCCTTTGGAGACAATAAAGCATATTCTATTCAATTTTACAGCACCGTATTTCCTGTTTTAAATGTAAGCAATATGGTCAAGCTAGATGGCTTTGGTGGAAATTTGGTGCTGAAAATCAAACCGAATGCATTTTTAATCCAGTTTCTCACAAGTTGAAAATCCCCAACTCATGTCAGACGGTTCTTTGTTTCAAAATAAAATTCTGTATTAATATCCTGATAAGGGTTTGCAACTTTTAACTAATCGTCATTAAACTCTAATCCAATATGTTCAATACCTTAGCTTGTTTCTGTCTTAAGCTAAATGACTCCATCTTGGCTTTGCGGCTTTTGGTCCAGACCCATAAAACACAAACATATCTGGTGTTACTTCCACAAAGGACGACAGCAAATCAGCTGGTTTATTTAGGAAATTTAGACAAAAGTAATCTGCAGAAGACAAAGTAAAACAGAAGAAAATTAAAAAAAGAACTTTATCATTACAGCCATAGTTATCCGTCATGCTTTTAACATGGTCTGTAAAGTGAGGTAGTTCCTAAACTCTACACGCTATGATTGACATTGACATATTTGTCAAAACTATATTTTGTTCTAAACTTGTGAGGTTTTTATTGTCCATTAAAGCCTCTCTCTCTCATACATCTATGTTCTCAGTTTCTCCGGCCCCGTCCTGCTCAGTGTCTCAACCTGGCTGCTGTCGTTTTCTTGACTCCCGCCCTTCAAGCCTTCTTGATCTGTGTTTTTGTTTTCACTCTGAACGGTCACTTCTCTGAAGTTTTCCTTCGGAGATCCGACCTCCTCTCGCCTGGGTTGTGTCGACTCCGTCTGCTGCTCCATCTTCTCCTGCTTTACGGGTCTCAGTGAGGCCTGTTGAGTCTTGTGAGGACTCTCGATAGGAGTCTCCATCTCCTCCACTTTCACCTGGACCGGGACGACTGCAGAGACAAACCTCATTCAGCCGGATGTTTGAAATGTAGAAGTGACGGATCTGAGAGCCGGTCACTCACTCGCTTGTTCCTCCGCTTCAGTTTTGATGGCTGGGATCTCCGGCTGACTACTCTGAGAACTTTCTGGCAGCTCGTTAGAGGCGTCGCTCACTTGTTCCTGGATCATCCGCTTCCTACCGTACCTCCTTCCTGAAGCAGGGAATAGAATAAAATAAAGGAACATAAAGCAGATGAATCTGTAATTTGCGAGGACATTTGAATATTTTATAAAACAAAAAGCAAAAAAAAATACTACGGAGCAGGTTTATGTTTTTTTGTTAGTTGAAAAGTCAACCTGGGTCTACATTTGTGGCCAATAATAAATTCAATTCAAAATACTTCATTGATCCCAAACAGAAATTAAATATTTTTGTAACTCACACAATCACAATAATATACTTAGACCTTTTTGAATTCTGCACAAAAAAAAAACTACTACTAAGTCTAATAAAAACTAAGCTAAAACTAAGCAATATTTAACTAATAACTAAAAAACACACTATTAGATATATTGATGGGGTAATTTAATTAATCTAATGAAAAAATCCAAAACTATTGTGACCCTGGTGTGCAGTGGGGAAACGTTTTACGTACTCTTTCTGCTGTGCACGATGGGCTTGGGCTTCTTGTACTGCACCGAATGGTTTTCAGTCAAATGTGCTGGGAAAAAAAGAAAGAAACCTTTGTCATCCCATTATCCAACACACTGCTGAGATGGGGTTAAGAATAAAAGCTAAAAAAACCCAATAAAAACGAAAAAGCTCTCCAGATGTTTTCACCAAGTCCTGGAGGCGGCTGCAGCTGGTAGCCCACCAGCTCGCACCATCCGACGGGGTAGATGTCCGGGGACTGGTGGTCGACCCACTGGTCGAACTCGTCCTCCCAGCCGTCAAAGTGGATCAGCAGAAGGCGGCCCACACAGCGCTTCACCGTGGCGACGCACACCAGCCGCGGCTCCATCAGGTCCACGGCCTCCAGCTTCATGTTGGGGGAGAAACCGTGACCTGGGTTGTCCTGAGGAAAAACAACCAGAAACAAACAAATAAAAGAAAAAACACCACAAAGTGTAATGGTTTACAGTATTTACACCAGTAAAACTTTTCTTCAAACTTATTGAAATTTAAAGTGACAAATTGTCAAATGGGAAAAAAAAAAAAAAAAAAAGATGACTTGTATACATTTTTATTGTGCCCCCAGTTACTCTGACACCCCGAAATAAAGTCCAGCACAACAAACTGGATTCAGAAGTGGCCTAACAAGAAAACAGAGCTACCAGGATCTGCAGCCTAAATGGGGGAAAAAAAATTTCAACAACCAAATAATCCTGCTCATTACTGACAACAACTATTCAACTGTTACTCAATCTAAGATGCACCTCTGGTAAAACACAGTGGTGGCAGCATAAGGCTGTGGGGATGTTTTTCTTCAGTGGAGACCGGGAAACTGGGCAGAGGATTTTTATTCACCTCTTCTTAGCATTTTACTGCAATATCAGCTCTGAATCGTTATCAAGTATGTCTCTAGTAACTGAATGTTATCAGTTGTTATAAAGATGTTGCATAACTCAGAAGAAATCTGACTTTGTATTTTAGCACCTTGAAATTGGGTCTCTGTCTCTTTAAGAAGCTCCTGCTCTTTGTGAAACTCCGCCTTCAGGAAGTCATCACAACGTTTTTAATCAGAGTTGCCCTGAGAAGCAGCTCCCATAATGAGCTCAGCACATGTTCAGTTCCGCCAGGTGTTTGCTAAATGCTGCTGGCTAGTCTGAAGGAGCTGAGTGGGGGACAAACAGCTGCTCTGTGAGGTGGAAACTTGGAAACTGCAGCTCAGAGAAGGTGGGGCTAGGTCCCACCAGGACTTTTGCACAGATGAATGGTTGCCATGGAGATGAAAGGATTTCTCAAAACATGTATAAAAGAATCAAGGCAACACTCCAGGTATGTTTTTGATGAGGGAATAACATAACACGATATAAAGTAAAAGAGTCTATTTTACATAATACGGCCCATTTAAAACAGTGAAACATGTATAACCTGCAATAAACTGAAATTTCCAAGGTAGTTTGTAATCCTTGGTGGTTTAGTCCGTTTCTGTTCAAACAGTCATATAACAAGGACCAAATTCAGACTCCTGCCTCCCAAAGCTGAACTCACAGTGTTAAACAGTCGTGCCGGTGCAGCCGTTGCTTTAGTCTCCCGTAGATATTTGTCCCAGGTGAAAGTCTGAGGATCAGAACCTGCCAGGACAAAGACACGGATCACGTTTCTTGATAAAACACAAGCTGATGAATCACAATCCGCAGGAGAACGACTCGTTTGGAGCGCTGACGATCACCTGGGGGCACGGTGAGGGTGATGTCGTTCCTTTTACAGAAGTTGATGGGCAGTATGGCGTGGGAGGAGGCGTGGTAGCAGAACCAGTCGGCACCGTTGTTCAGCTCCGTCCCGTCGATGCCCACCATGAGGTAACCGTCCAGCAGCACCTGCAGATGACCAGGTACAAGGCAGAGGTACCGATTCTGATTAAGGCAGAGTCGATCAATCAGACGCGAGCGCCTCCCCCAAACAGAAGAACTAATAAAGCTTTGTTACCTTGTGAACAGTGGCGACACAGATGTTTCCCAGATTTAGAGGATCAATCGCTTCCAGCTTCATTCCCTCCTCAAAGAATCCCTCCCCCATGTAGACGATCCTGGGCTGCAGGTCGCACGAAAACATTTTCAGTTCATACAAACAGGAATCTGAGATTCTTTTAGATCTGACAATTTGAAACTAGAACAGCTGAAATCATCCAAGCAAGTAATCCTTTAGAACACGATAGTTTATGGGGGAAAAAAACCTACAAAAACTAACCAAAGGCAGGAAAACACCGCCAACTAGTAGAGAGTTAAAGCAGCTCAAACATTTTAATGTGGGAATCTCCAAGTTTTTCTTATTTATTTATTTTTTCCAAAGTTGGGACACCGCTTCTTTACAGAATGTGAGACAGGAGTCAAACATTTCCACATAAGATCTACAGCTTACCTTTTTAAAGAGGCCCTGGAACATATTTTCACTGTTTCCCTTTGGGTTGCTTGAAGCTTCCATGTTGCTTCCTATAAACAAGAAGATTGAGTAACTGACAGTAAATAAGAAAAAAAAAAAAACCTCACTATTGTAAGCTATTATGCACAAGTCAAATTAACAGGTTTTTTTTAATGTTCCCATGTAAAAAGAACAAAAAGAAAACTTTAAAACACATGACGTTTTTAGAAAAAGCTCAACACTCCGTATGAAAAAAAAAAAAATCCCATGTTTTTCCCGCTTTTGAACTCACCATATGCTTTAATGGTGTGACCCATGGTCTTGGACCAGCCCAGTGGGTGGACAAGAGGACTCCACATGTGGCACCAGAAGTCAAAGACCACGTTGTCGGGGACGTCGCTCTGGTCCGCGTACACCAGCCGGAGACGGCCGCCGACGATGGCATCGACGACGGCCAGGCGGGTGCGGCTCACGTGTTTGGGGTCCACCACCTCCACGCGTGTGCCGACCCTGAACGAGGGCTTCATGCTCTCCGCCAGCTGACGAAGCCAAAACAAACAGTTTGGCTTCAGTTTCGTCTTCCAGGAACAGCAAACGCGTCAAAAACAATGAAGCGTCTACCTTAACGTAGAAGTCGACGGGCAGAGTGGTGGAGCCCACCAGCTTCTTCATCATATACAATTTCCAGTCAGAGATGTTCTTCGCATCTGCGGAGAACATCCGGACGAGTATTTGTTTTGTTTTTTGGTAGTGAACGTGGTTTTCTCACGCCTCGTTTTACGTTTAGCCAAGATTAAAATCTGGAAAAAGGAAGAAAAAAAAGGCTGGAGCTCACCTTGTGGTGGCACCAGCAGCTTGCTGGTCATGGAGCACCACCCGATCGGGTTCAGCTCCCCTGACACTATGCTGCACCAGAAGTCACGGCTGCTGTCGTGTTCGTAGCCTTCGTATCGAAGCAGAGCTTTGTACCCTGGAGACAGGCGAGCGGAGGACGGAGTTAAACGCACAAAACATGACGTAGCAGCTCGGGATGGGGCGTGAAGGTTTTCATATTCCGTCTCGCTACAACCACTAATTTCTATGGTTTTCCTAGGAGAACTGTCACAATAACAAAATTTGCTAGGCGATGCATTGAAACCATTTTTCAAGTAGCAGCCTGTACTGATATTGATACATAATAATGCAGACCAATAAACTTTTAGTTTTGAAAAGAACACTTTGCACTGGATCTGGAAGATATTTTAAATATTCAAACAACCAAAAACTAAATAAAACGTAAATAAAAAAACCAAACTATCAAAAACAAATAAATTGCAAGGGGCAATATTATGTTTTTCCAGGTGCCATTTTATAGCACAATCAAGTAACTATGTTTACTTCAGTTGTTGTTAGAAAAATGCAAGATATATCAAATATGAAAGGAAATCTGACTTTGTAACTTAACGCCTTAAAAATGGGCATCTGTCTCTTTAAGAAACTCCTGCTCTTTCTGAACCTAATCATAGTATGACTCCTCTACTAACCCTCTCACCACATTTTTACCAGCGTTTCACAGAGAAGTAGCTCCTGTAATGAGCTCCACTGATGAGCAGATCCAGCAGGTGTTTGCTAATTGCTGTTGGCTAGTCTGAAGGAGCTGAGTGGAGGAGCAGCACTTTTCAGTTTGCTATAAACAATGTTTTGAATCACGTGTACTTTTCTTACTACTCCACAATTGTGCACCGCTTTGTGTTGGTCTTTCATATAAAGTTCCACTGGAATATTAAAAGCACAACTCTCGTGGTTTGACGGCACATTAATTGAAAATGAGCAGAAAACCTTTACAAACCTGCGACCTGAAGAACAGTAGCAATCCAGTAGACTTTATTGGACAGGACAGCGTTGGTGTTGAGGACCTCCACCTTCATCCCGACGACCACATCATCCCAGTCAGAGCTGAGTGGAGCCTGCAGAGGGGAAGATCAGGAGCCGCCTTCTTCATGCGCAACACGAGCTCACAGCTACCCATAATCCATTTCTGGTCATTTTCTCTTCGCTGCAGCAACACGACGTCTGAGCAGTATTTTCAATCTGAAGACGTTCTCTACATTTAACCAATCGGTTCTTAAAAGCAACACTGGACATAATGTGTGAAACTTGCAGGACGTGGCAAGGTAAACTCACATGCGCGAAGCTGGAGACGGGAGCAGCCAGCGCCGCTTCAGTCGTCAGGTAGGAGCCCCAGTCAAACACTGAATGTGCTGCAGAGCGAGCAGAGCAGAAAGCTACGTGTACGCTTGAGTTATCAAGAGAAACATCAAGTATGAGAGATGCTGGGAAAAAAAAACAACAACAAAAAAAAACGATAAGCCAATCAACTGCTTCAACGGCCGGAAGCTGGAGGAATTCTTATTTTTGCAGAGTTGACACCAATTATTAACGCAAAAATGCAGTTGAATTTGTGGAAAGTACGGGTCGGCAATCGCTTACTATTTATTGTGAAAATTTTCTTAAAAGAATTTTGATTTATTGTTGATGTGATAAATTTCACTTATTGATCGGAAATAAATTAAAATAAAAAAAACTGACAGTATGACTGGAAATTTGATATTTTCTCCATTGTCTGTTCCACAAAAGGCCAGCTTACATACTTTGAACATAAGTAAACTCAAAAATACAATTAACTGCAGTTACTTTGTGCTGCTTAGTGATATGAATCAAACTTTTAAAAATAAGTTTCATCCTGTTGTAAATGGGAATATTTTTTAAGAACAATATTTATGTCTGTGGCACAATGAATGCTGTGCCATGCAGTCACAGCCATACAGTTATCTTAAATATAGTTTTTTTTTTTAAATCATAATCTTTGTCACTATTGCTGGGTTGCAGACACGTGACCCGGATGACGCCCAAAATTTAGATGGGGGTCAGGAAGTGGATTTTTCCGGTTCAAAACAGAGCAAAATGGATCACAGCCAGAACACTAATGCCCTAAACAGGCTGGAACAGACGAGGCATATACACCTATATTTACAATACGGTCCATATTGTCTCTGTAAAAAACGACTCGTTATATAATCTTGAGGATTTAACCAACTACCTGGTTGGTTAAATCAGACAAACTTCATGTTATACGATGAGCCAAATGAAAGTTTACAAAAGCCTGGAAGCATGCAGTTATTTAGTTTCAGGTTGGGTCAACCATTTAGGATCAAAACAATCCAAAATGGTTGACCCAACCTGATCAAAGAAATAGTCAAGATTATGTGACAAGTCTCTTTATTTTCCCCGAGACAATATGGATCATATCCTAAATATACGTGGATTTTTTCCAAGATGCTTTATCTGCATCAGCCCATGTAGGGCATTAGGTACTGGCTGTGATCCATCTTGCTCTGTTTTGAACTGGAGAAATAAACTTCCTGACCCCCATCTTAATTTCGCATGTTATTCTGCAACCCAGCAATAGTACCAAAAAATATCACAATAAATCTCTAAGTGCATATCGCAGGATCAAAAGTAACATTATATCTGTGGTAATCTAACCAATAGCTTCTACGGTAATTGTTATATTCACTAAAACTAGATTTCATTGCAAGTTGTTAGTTTTGACCCTTTATAGCCAGGTGTGTGGGTGTGTGTGCACCATTACCTTCTACTCCCGCAGTAGCGGAGGTTTTGTTCATTCTGTTCAGAACTGTAGCTTTTTTTGAGGGTGGTCGCCCCTAAAGAGAAGAAAGCGCATAAGATGCAAAGAGTTAGAGCAGTTTCTCTGCTCTCACTACTAAAACTACAGAAGAAGAAAATTAATTATTTAGTGGTATTACATATTACATGTATGGCAGGGTGGGGTATTAGTATGATCAAGATACAACACTTTCCTGTTGTATTCTTACATCCATCTCCAATAAAAGAATCAGTAACACTGTTTTTCCCTCTTTAATGTTTTGTTATGCTTGGATTCAAAATTAGAATCAGTCAAACCCAAACTCGCCAGGTCAGACCTGAAAGAGAACCAGAAAACAAAACAGACTGCTGCATTTCTGGCAACATGAAGTTAATGTCCATCCAAAATAAATATGAACTTAAACAGGTGTTGTCAAAAACTCAGTTCTTTTAATACATTGATCTACAAGTATGATGTCAGAAAATTGAAACATTTTTCCAGTCAAATGTATTTTTGCATAGTTCTCCAAACTTGCAGAATGATATAGAAGTGCGATACTTTTCCAAACTTTTTAGGACTGTGTAGATATTTTAATTATTTTTCCGATATCAAATATAAACATTTGAATTCTCCTCAGACATCTACTGCCCATCAAATGGTGGCGCGACGCTGGCTCAGTGTGAGGTCGCTGTTTTCCAGTATCCCGTCCGCCGTGGTGACCGCGGGAACTCACCGCCTTGCGCCTGGATGTGACGCCGAACAGGTCGTCGACGCATTCGGTCGGGACCGCGGTGTTTTTGAGCATGGGGCCTCGGCGTCTCACGCAGGAGTCCGTTTCTAGGTAATCGTCCGGCCGGAAGTGTTTCTGGCACACGAAGATCTTGCTGACGACGGGGACCGGGGTGTTCGGGTCCATGCCCAGCGTAAACAGCCATTGCCTCAATCGCTCCGGGTCGCTGACAGGAAACCGATGGTAGACGAAGTCAGACCGCCTGCTCAAGCAGGAGTCCACGCAACAGGTTTTGGGCATTTCTGCGAGGAACCGGAAGAGCTGCGACCTGAGCCCAACACACGGTGGCTCATAACAACAACAGTAGCATTTAAAGTCTAGCGCGCTCTTCTTCTTCTTTATTTATTTCCCCCCAAGCTGGAAGCCGTAAAGTGGTCGAGTGCTGCCACCTACTGGTCACTGTAACAATAAGACTCAAAAACTAGGAGTGTTGAAAGGTTGGTGACGGATTTCCGATGGAAGATTAGGGCCGTTGTGGATTAAAATAATAATAATAATAACGTACAAACAAAGAAGTACATTTCTGCCAAAAAACGACAGACATTTCCAAATTAACTTCACACATTTGAAAAGGGAAAAAACAAAATAATATTCCTGTATATTAAAGAGTAGAAAACAATTCTTGACCGTTGTAAAGTCTTAAAATTTGCATGAAAGAAAAGGAAAAAGAACTCGGAAAATTTCTGAGGATAAAAACAGATATTTGCGGAAAAAAATAAAAATATCAGAAGCTGTCAAGGATTTTAGTGGGAAATTCAGGAGATTCACATCTGGATATTTTCTAAAGTGTCAGTACATCCGTGCTATTTTCCTGTATCAGGATGATATTTTCTGGGTGGACAAAAATAAGAGTTTTGTTTCCTTACTAATTTCTAATTTTTTAATGTTCAAATTGTAAATGTATGCCTTCAATTGTGGAGAATGTATTACTCTTTGACATTAGAGAATATTTCATTTCTCTTCCTGTAAAATTACTCAAGAAATACCAATTTTTGAATTTATTTTATTTTAACAAATGACTCTTTCAGATCAAAACCTTTGAGCTGATTAATGGGTCACTAGATCTGACTGTATCAGAAACATGTCTAACAAAACACCAGGAACAACTTTTTAATTTGACAAAAGATTTGAATGGATCAATATCAAGGTATCAAGCTGAATCTCAAATCCTGCTGGAAGACACTCAGATTGAGTCCAAAGCAGGAATTTGCAAAGGCATAATACATAATGTGTACCAAAGTGAGCATTAAATGTTCGTTGAAGTTTGGCATTTCGTTAAGACAGAATTTAAAAAAAAGATCCTACCTAAAATATGGCATAAGGCAACAGGATGTATTTCATTCTAACCTGCAGACGTGCCAGTATGGACGACTTCTTGGAGTTGGATGAATAGGAGCGTGAACAGGATAAGCTGCAAAAACGCTTTGATTTTGAAAAGAAGGTGCTGAAAGTGCCGGTCGTTCCACACATCTCACAAATCACTGCAAAGTGGAGAGTGTAATCAGAGCCTAGTTTGTTTTTTTTAGTGCAAAACATCCACAATTATTATTTTCAAATATCTGTTTCTCACATGGTCCATCACTTCTTGCTTTTTCCCTCCTGATCACCCGTACTTTTTGCAAACATTCTTCTTTGCGAATGTTCTTATCGTCATCCTCCTTTCCTTTGGGTTCTCCCTGTAAAGAAATAGAGCTGAGGTTTATGTTGAACCACCGATGAAGCCCCACAAATCGATCAGCTTACTTACATTATTCTTGAGCTCTGTTGTTTCTGCTGCGGAGGCGCGGCGCTGGATGGAAGGCAGGCACTGTTTGCAGCCCACTCCCCCGCAGGAGGCGCAGTGTGGTCGGACGAACACCGTGGGAGCTGCTCCCGGCCTCAGCTTCAGAGTCCCTGAAGGCATCTTGTCCTCGAAGTACTCTTTGCCAAAGTGCTCGCTGCAGAGGTGAGAGAAGCTTGTGGCCGCCCACTTCACGCGAGTCCTCTGAACCTGCTTTTCCCACTTGCGGAACTCGTCTGGATCCTTCGGGAACCGAAACAAAGTCACCCCATCCTCGACAGTTTTGCCACATCCGTAGGCCACGCAGTGGTAGGGCATCTTAAGGATGGGACCATCAGCTTCTCAGAGCTTCGCGCACAGGCCTGGGGTCAGTGGTGGGTTTCTGGGTTTGTCCACATGTCATATATCCTGTAATATCACAGCGAACATGTTATTTTACAGAAAAAGCATTAAGGAATTGGTTTTCTAAACACTGTAAGCTAAGCTTTCATTAATAAATACTAAAAACAACGAAGTATCTTAGCTTTAACAGCTTCCTACAGGCTCTTCACTCACATCGAACCAAAATGTGACAAACTGTAAATCAAAGCTAGCTGCTAACCGTACGAAAACTTCCTCATCTGTCCGTCAATAATACAACACGTCGTTCGATATTACCTTCAATTACTACTTCCTGTGTCTAGTAAGGTCCAAACGTTTGGTTTAAAGATGTGTAAAACTGTAACATGTTCATAAATGAGCTGTTCGACATCTTTGGAAGGACAATATATGTACAGTAGTGACAACTTCTTCTTCTTGTGACAGTTGTTGGCGGTTAGTAAACAACTTAATGGTGCATTACTGCCACCAACTGGTAAGGAGAGTATAGCGGAATTCTGACATCTACACAAAATAAAATAAAAATAAACTTAAATGAAAATAATAATTAATTAAATAATTCTTAAACATGTTAGTACACCGAAGAAACTGCAATCATAAGTAAATAGCATTTTCACCCCTTCAACACTTCTGATAATTTAACTAAACTTAAGGAAGCAGTTATTAGTGGTCGAGAAAAACGGCAGATGTCTCAATACTGCCACCTGCTGTTACTCAAAGCTTTTTAGTGAATAAATGCGAAGTGGCAGAAAAGGATGCAACTAAAAATCTGAACAGTGTTACATGAATTTGTATTTTTATTTGAAATTTTACCAGTTCTTTAATGGGTAGCTTTATTAATATATTCTATCATATATATAGTAGTATGGCAGAATATTAATATATTCTGCAGATATATTCTCTCTCACTAGAAGTCTGAGTACACTGTATCAGTCAGCTATGCTCTCCACTGCCACTAATATCAATGTGGGATGATTGTGGCAACGAGTACATCCTCTAATCGGTAGGTTGCCGGTTTGATTCTGTTGATATGTCTTTTACCATTTACCATCAGTTGGCAACAATCAGTCTAAATCATCTTTTCAGTCAAGACATATGGTTGTAATTACACCATATATCTTGGTAATATGGTAACGTGAATATTGATCGTTGACTAATGTCTTGTGATGCAACAGTAAAGTGGTCTAGAAGAAAGTATGGAGCAGACTGTACTTTTTGAGGACGCTTTGCTCTTTCAGTGTTCGGAGCACAATGCTGCATATCTTCCATAAATTCATTGCTCATCATCCGTTGGGGTAGCAGCATCAGAGCCAGGGACTTAAAAAGGCCCAACAAGCTGACAAAGATGGATGGTTCTGTTCTGGCGACAACTGTCGACCTTCTTGAGACGATGCAGAAAAGGATTATTAATAAAATGAAGAAGATTAGGGACAACCCTCAGCGTCCTCTTTATGAGAATATATGACAACAGAGTGTCTTCGGTCAGAGACTGTTTCATCGTCGCTGAGACACTGACTGCTTTAGGAGATCCTTCCACAGCCATCACCATCTCCAATAACTTTTAGAGGAAACTTGGCTAATGCAAGTTACAAAATCACTTAATTCCCCTTTGGGGTTAATAAAATATTTTAAATTTGAAGTTTAAAACTATGGGCCTGTCTGACATTGTGAACAAACAAGGATGTTCAATGCCAAAACATCATTCTGGTTCTTATTTAGCAGCTCTCTTGTCCATGTCATATCAAGTTACAGCGCCATCACCGTATGTGGTTGCTGATATTCCCATAGGAAGTAAAATTATCTTACTTCCTATGTATGTACATACAAGATTCTAAAAAACAATCCCACACATGAAAAAATACCTGTTTAATGGGTGAAATGGACTGGTTGTTTCTCAAACGCTGCTTATTTTCAATGGATAGCTTTGATCAAATTTGATTACACGGGCAAAAATATGAAAAGTGTGGCAATTTGATTTAATATATTTTTAATAAGTGCTCTTAAATATGTTTTTTTTCTTTTCATTATCTTGCAAACACAGCAAAAGTTAAATTTTATTATCATCATAACACATAACACACTGGCATTCTGTTTTGGTGAAACGTGAGACAGTATTCTCATAACATCTTGTTTTATTTATTTATTTATTTTAAATGCATAGACAATTCTTGACATCACTTATGGGTTGGTTCAATTTTATTTTGGAAGTTATGGCACCTATGAAATAAGAAAAAAAAAAATTACTGAGGACCATGAATGAAAGGTTTTAAGATACATCTTTAAAATAAATTATACATGAAATGCTTTACAAAAATATTCACACTCGTAGAATTTCTTCACATTTTGTCATGTTATAATCCCAAACTTTTACTGGGATTTTATGTGACAGACCAACATAACTATTGATTCTAACTCTGTTAGAATCAATGAGAAGATATATGGAGTCAAATTCCAGCCAACAGAAAAATAACATTAAGATGTCTCAAAGTACTTAAGATTTTTGCTGTATGTTTGCTTTTCTACGACAGATGAACAGTTTAAATCCAAGTACCGTATATACAATTTTAGAATGGCCCAGTCAAAGTTCAGTCTTAGTGTGCACCCCAAACAACTTTCAACAGCAATTGTGGTAAAAGGTGGTTGTAGAATGAATTAACCAGGGGTAAATACAAATACAAATTTGTATTAAAAACCTGAAATCATATGAGCAAACAATGGTTTTCAGAGGGGGGGGGGGGGGGGGGGGGGTTTGTGGAAAAAAAAAAAAAAACATTTTTTTTAAGAAAAAAAAAAGTCATATTTGTTTAGGTTTGTTTTTTA